>OMLM01004712.1:48565-72670 GCA_900302695.1 Helostoma temminkii
ACGAGGCTCGACCAGGACCAGTTGTTTTCCACCAGAACGCTTACTGTTTAATGTGTATGCTTAATAAAGTTATGAATGGTTATAATGACTTGTAACATTAGCATGAACATATTGTGTCTATTAATATTTCTTACTTACATGGAAACATGTAACTCCGAAAGATTCATACACTTTTATTTTCTAATGTATCAACTTGTATTTTGAATATGCTGCAGCCGGTACTGTACCATTCAAATTACTTTGCAAGAGAGTAGATTTCATTTCATTTTCCCATTTTCCCATAACTTGTTTGTATAAGTTGAGCATTATTAGGGATTTTCCAGACAGCTTGTAATCAGCCTCAGAAAGCATTCACATTTGTGCTGCATTTGTATGCTTATTAAGTGTCAGTATACAAAAAATATGTGCCAAATTTTGTTTAATGTATTACCTTTTTCTTGCCAGAGCTATATACTTGAAAGGGTTTAGTCAGTCTAGTAGCTTGGTTAGTAGGTGGAAGTAAGCTATAGATATGAACTGCATGTCACACTCTTTTCTTAATGGCATAAAGTGCACCACATTTTCTGTTTCTTTGGAAAAGCTGGGAATTATAAAAAGGAATTTTGTAGTTTGAATGATTCGCTGAGGTAGAAATGCTGATACATCAATAAAAGCAACAAATGTTGTATGATGTAAACAGACTAATGACTTGAAACGTAACTACTGAGGCTTTCTCCTTTTTCACCGAAGAAAGCAAAAGATCTGTAGCAATAAAGGAATCTGTATTACTTCTTTCCTCTTAAATTAAAACATAAAACAAACTAAAATGTTTCTACTGAAATGTTCATCTTTTTATTGCCTCATCTGGTTACACCTTCTTGTGCACTAGTCTAATGGTACTCAACTAGAGAATTAACACAACCAAATGATGAATTACTACGTGAATTTGCGTTGCCTTTTGCTGGAGCTCACATGGAGTCCTTACCAGTTGTTTGCTGGAACAACCTGATGAGAAAAATGTCCAACTCCTCTGTGCACCGAGCCCTCTCACTCCTGGATAGGCAGAACAAAGAAAGTTCTAGTTAATTTGAATTCATATGTCCACATGTGAATTGCTGTAGATTAGAAACATTAAATTTAACACAACAAAAACAGTCAAAGAGAGAAAGAGAGGAACAAGCTCTTGCTAAGTTGTTAGCAAGCTCGAAAGACCATGATAAAGTACGTTCTTTGCTACACGTTAATGTTTGCTGGGCAGTGTTGCTCACGTTCTTTACAGCGGCATCAACTGTTGTGGGGCATTAAACTTTCATGTCAGCTGCTCCTGTCAAACCTTGTTCATTAAATAACTTTAAGCGGTTTTTAAAAGATCCCATATTTGAAATTGCAGAGGAGGTTGTGACAGCTGGATGTGTTTGTATGTCGAACAACATGCAAACGCTTCTGTACGTGAATGATAAGAGAGAAAGAGAAGTTGAACGGAGATAATGGAGCAAATAAGGAATCAAAAAGTCATTAATAGTGATGAATGAAAAAGTCATTTTAGCTTAGAGTCCTTCCTCCTCTCCCCTCCTGCTCCCTTTATTCTTCCTACCCTCACCCCCTTCACACCAGAATTCTTCCATCTATAAATATCAACAAGAGACTACACAACCACATACACACACACACTGAAAAGACACACACACACATCACTCTAAACCAATGAGCACAGGGGTGTATTGTGCCAGCAGAGCCAATACACACTTCCACGGCCATTACTCCCCATGGAAACAGGCAAGCGTGTTCGCACATACGTGATGTTGACGTTGTACCCGCACAGTGGCTGCCTTAGACAATAAGCTATTTCAGGGCCAAATCACTGACAAAAATCCATTTTTCCACCCCACTAAAAAAGATCAGGAATAAGGAAGAGAGAAAGAGCAGGATAAAGAGAAGAGCTGAAATCAAATACAGAGTGGCGTACATCTCTCTTAAGCTGGATTTATCTCTGTATTTTGTCATCATTCTAATTTATTCCCCAACCTGCTTACAATTACTGCCTTTTCAAAACTCATATTGCCGGCTTGTTGTTCTCAGAGAGATTGCGTGGTATCTGCAAATGAATGAGCGGGGGACTTGCATAAGGTGGAAAAGCTCCTAGTGTACTTTTGTAGATTATCCACTTGATACTGATTCATTTTCTCTCTCTCTCTCTCTTGTCACAGTTTTGTAAAGGAGGCGATGTAGGACAAACATACAAATGCACACACACACACAAACGCAGAACAGTAGAGTGTATTGGAAGGGAGTGGGCTCATCATCTTTAGTTGTGATTACAACACTTGGCAAGCTCTCCCCTGCCTGTTTGCCTGCCTATTGCCTTACAAATGGATTAGTAAGCCCTGCTCCATTTGTGTGTAGTTTCTGAGATTTAGGTTGACTTACAAATAACACCAATCAGATTTGGGAGCAGCCGTTGTGTAGTCAACTCCGAATGAGATTTGGGGACAACAGCACAGCACTGCTTGTATAGTTTGGACCTTGGGACAGCGTGTGCGCCCGCATGTGTGTCCTTGTGTTGTGAAGATTTTATGTCATAATATGGAAGCCTGACTACAACTTTTGGAGTCAGTCAACGGTTAATCCATGGGAGGCATGCTCGCTCATCCCTAGTTTACAGCACATGTAATACAGAAGAGGACAACTCTGATCTCAGTCACAGAGGAAAAGACGTGTTTATACAGGCGGGGAAAGCAGGGAACAGATGATTCACAGAGCAGAACAGTTTGTCTCACTGTAAAACATGAAGAGTGTGTTATAAAAGATAAAAAAAACATTTCTTCCAAATAAGACAGCTTTTAATATACACCTACACAATATCACACAGTATATTGTATCTCTGCACGAATTCTGCTATCTGAGGGATAAGGGTTTTCTCTTGTTGGTGCAGGTGGTTTGCCTATTTCCTTTGATTTTACATGTATGTTGCCTAACACACATTAGAAATATACAACAAAAGTAATTTGCGTACTGAAAGCTTGATCAATGAACTGACCACCCTGTGTTGCTGTCTCCATTTTGGACTCACATCTATTGCTTCTAAGGTTAGCACTGCAAAGATGGTTTGCAATTGGTTCATTGTGCCAAGTTGTATGTCACCAAAGTTCAACTTTTAAGTAAAATATTCTTGTGAATGCAACCTTTCAGAGGAAGATGCTGATGTCTAAAAAACACAGTTTTACACTAACACCATCCACTTTTTCCTGTTTTCATATAAACAATAGGTTGCCTTTTTTTATTTGTTTTACTTCACCGAACCTTAACCACAGAAGATGCAGTTAAGGAACTTTAATCTTCTTTTCGTTTCTTTCTTTTGTTTTGTGAGTACTGGGAAGTGTATTAACTCATACATTTAACTTGATTTAACTCTTAGTAAATCTGGGGGCCACTGTGTGCTAGAAAATGCCTCCTTAACATACCAATTTAATTTTTATATATAATTTTCTATTTATGCTTGGCATCAAGAAGCCAATTCATTCTGGGTCATCAGGTGAGAAACGTCTTTACCAAGAGACTAAATGCATGTCTGAAAATTAGTAATTTTACACTACATTTTAGCTTAAAATCAGAGCAAAGCGCTTTAAGTGCCTTGCCCCGGAGCATCATGATCAGGAACTATCTGGTCACAACCTGTCCTATATCATTTATAAAACATAGAAAGCAGAGCACTGATTTTATTGCAACAAGAACAAGGATGTTTGCTATATGGCAAGATTGAGTGTGTGTGCATGCCTGTGTGTGTACACATATGTGGTTCTCCTGACCCGAGAGTACAGTTTGTGTGAATAAAGCTCTAAGCTGAGCTTCCATTAAGCCCCTTTCAACCCAATGCCTTTCTCTCTCAGAAACTCTGTTTGATGGAAATCTGCCTTTGTTGCCGCAGTTCAATGTCCCTGCTATCTCCTGATGGGAGGAGAGAGAAAAGGAAGGTCTGAATGGGCTTCTATAGTTTTATGTTCCAGACAGTTCATGCACACACAAACACACACATGCTAAATCACACACACACACACACACACACACTCCTTGCTCCTCTACAAAGAAATCAATGCTCTCAGTTTTCCTCTCTGCGCACAGCATCTCACAGTGCCACAGGCTTCTTGTGATCAAACACCACATCGTGTTCTGCAACTTCTGATACTGAAGCTAACACAGTCAGGCTTTTGTACCCTGGTGCTGCTGTTCATTTACATTGCATTCAGTTGCAATAATAGAAGCTATTTTTGATGGCTATTTGTATTATGTTTTCTTTTTTGAGGGGAATGTTTTTATCCATTTTCTAATGGTCACCGTCGTTTTTCACTTCACTGATATTTTCTTTTCTGACCACATTTCTCCTGTATTTGCTGTCAGGTCATATCCACGTACTTTATATTAACATTGTCTTTTGCAAAAAAGATTCACAAACAAATGTTGTGTAGTGTGTAACTCAAGTCAGCAATGTAAAATGCAGTGGATTCAGAAAATAATCAGATCCAATTAACTTTTTTTCAATTTTGTTATGTTGCAGTCTGATACTACACTTTTTCAAATTTTTTAGTTTTTTTATCTACTCTTAGTGCCCTAAAATGACAAAATGAAAAAATGTCTGCAAATGTATTAAGTGAATTATATTTTAAAAGAAAAATTGATCACACTGTACATAGTAATCAGACCCTTTGCACCTGACTGGAGTCCACCTGTGGTAAATTAAATAGATTGGACATGATTTAGAAAGGCACACACCTCTCTATAGCAGGCCTCACAGCTGACAATGAATACTGTATCAGAGCAAAAGCCATGATGTCAAATGAACTGCCTGCAGAGCTCAGAGACAGCATTATTGAAAGCCACAGATCTGGCAATGGCTGCTAAACAGTTGCTGGACTGAAGGTTTCAAAGAACACAGTGGTATCTGTAATTCTCAAATGGAAGAAGTTTGGTACAACTGGGACTCTTCCAAAAGTTGGTCGCCCTGTGTGGAGATGGGACAAAGTTCCAGAAGCACAACCATCACTGCAGCCTCCACTGAGCTGGGCTTTATGGCAGAGTGGCTAGATGGAAACCTCTCCTCAGTGCAAAACACATGAAAGGACACTTGAAGGACTCAGACTGTCAGGAACAAGATTCTCTGGTCTGGTGAAACCAAGATGTTTGGCCTTAGATCTAAATGTGGCACTGCTCATTACATTAAGGCAAGTAGCTTAAGGACAACTCTGTGAATGTTCTAGAGTGGCACGGCCAGAGTCCTGAACCCCTGTTGACCATCTCCAGTGGTCACAATTCAACCTGACTGAACAATGCATTAGCATTTACAAAGAAGAGTGGCAGAAATCCCCTGATCCAGGTGTGCAAAGCCTCAAGGTGTAATTGCTGCCAAAGGTAATTTTTTTCTTTTTAATAAATTTACAGCCCTTCACAGAAAAAGTAAATGGAGTCTGAATACTTTCCAAATCAACTGTATTTGCTGCTGCATTTTAATCCAGTTTTTGTTTCAGGCAACAATTTAGCAGAAACTTCACAAACCTCCGAGAATATCTAATGTAATCTAGTCACATTTTGAAAGCTTTTTAGATTCAAATAACTTATTTTGTTACTTTGCACCAGAATGTATTCTCTGTTTTTCTGGAAATATTTATACACTGGGGTTTTGTGAGCTACACAAGTGAACATATGTCAGTAAATATGTCTGGTTTGGGTTGGATAGGAGCACAAGGCCACTGCTCTCATGGCTACCATCTGACGTGGAGTATCCTGGGATAAAGCCTGATTGTTGGGGAAGAGAAACACTGATGACAGTATGAACAGACAGGGGAGGGACCACAGGACTGTCCCACTAAATGCTGCTATACAGACAAAACATCAACATAACAAACATGTTATGTTTGTTAAACTGCTGGGGGTCGGGGCGCACCCCTAATATGATGGTAGGAGAAACACTGCATAAGAAGCATCTGAAAGTGTTGAGTGTACAGTGATAACTCTTTAAGGAGCTATGATATAAAGTCCATTAAGGAAACTGAGATACACCGTTCATACAGAGCAAATGTATGTGTGTATGTGTGTGTGAGAGAGAGAACGAGAGAGCAGCAGTTGTTACATCTGTGAGGGTCACAAAGTCCAATCTTGTTTTATCAAATTAATAGAGGCCGTCTCATAATGCCTCCATGCACACACATACAGTCACATCTTAATCAAGGCCTGCCGCAGTGCAACACACTCACTGGCAACACACAGCTGCTCCAACGCATTTCTACATTCTGTAGACACACACCCTCCAACACACACTTGATATAAGATGAAGGACAAAGGGAAAGATAAAAAAGCATCTCTCCAAGTATAGTGCACATGCAGTAAGCGTACGCATGTACATTAAAATAAAGCTAGCTTTCTCTAATGGTCTGTAAAGGTGCAATTGCTGTTCTAAAACAACAAACTAAATTACTTGTTACACTATTACACTATTCCACTGTGCAGCAACATTGCGGTAGAATTTCATTTTTTCCTTTATTTATTTAAAATGGATTATGGCTATAATGACGCATTCTGTAAATGATAATGTTAACAATAATAAAATGCATTTCATTATAGTCCATGAGCAAATTAATGCCCTAGAGTGCATTATATGAAATGAAGGATGGTCTAATATTATACAGACAATGCACCATTGGATCCAAAGGTGTCACCATGAACCACGACTTACTGGAACAAATGTGCTTAGCAATTATGCATCAGTGACATCAGGGTATTGTATTGTTTGTTGTACAGACAAGGACACGTCTCAGTACCTTGACCCCTTCTCAGAGCTGTCCAACAGCTATTCAAGCCATCAGTTCCTTTTGAAACACATCTCTACTTTTCTTTGCCAAGTCTAAATCAACCCGGGTAATTAGAATTATATAAACAAGCACGAATGAGACATTTTCTCTACTGTCTTTGTGAGACAGACTGAGTAGGTTGCATTTCTGAAGGATGTCAATAGGAACACCAGGTACACAGCTGTGAGACCTTGTGCAGACCTTGAAATAAACACAAACATGTCCTGTTCTCTAGGGCTCTCAAAGCAAAAATCTACAGCAGTGTCTTGTCTACTGTGGACAAGAAAACACAGGATCGATGAGTGGTACAGACATGGAGGCAGTAGTTGAGTCTCCTATTGTTTATGTTCATTCAATACATTGAATACTCTGAATTGAAGATTGCCTGATTATATTTTCCCACATATACAATATGATTAGGATACAATGGAATCTAATATTTTAATGTTGCATTTGACCTTATGTTAACAGATCTACATGCAATAACCATAGATGTAACCAGGTTACAGGTCAGGTTTTGAATAAAGTTATTTCACAAGTATGTGAAACAATCATGAAAGAAGTCTGCTGCCATTGCTTGTGTGTGGTCATGTATATCCTTAGCTGTTATCACTCACCCTGTTCTTACAGGCCTTTAAACATTTTCCCCAAAGGATGTTTCCTATTTAAGTGATAGTGACAAATAATACATTACTCACACTATGTAAAAATGAATTAAAAAGTAAAAGTAAACTCAAAATAAGGCTTTGGGCTTTCAAATTAGTCACTAAATGAATATCTTCCAAAGCCACAGCCTTTTTAGTATAAATATCTTCTCTTGTTATTTTACTTCCACTGTAACTCAACAGCAAATCACTAGCCAGGGAAACACAAAGAGGTAATTTCATAGTAAAAATACTTAACCTTTGCAAGATAAAGATTAGAGCAAATAAGACCTTTTTGAAAACCTGAATATTGTTTTAAGAGCAAGCTGAAAAAAATGTAAACTCATTCTTAATTCACCTACCAAGATTTTAGTAGGAAGGCTTATCAAAAAAACAGATTGTAGGCAAGTGTCTAACCGAATGTAGTACAAATTTAAGAAGATTGACCGAAGGAAATACAAATGAATGACCATCCACTGGATGTTTCCATCCACTATTTTTATGCAAATATTAGGAGTTGGTTGGCCAAGTTAAACAGCTGGTGATAATCTCTGACACAAGTGCTATCAAATGATTGCAGTAGAAGATTGAGCAACATGATCATGTACTTATAAGAATGCTTGTAAACTTCAAATGGTGAAAAACAAGTTAGAGAATTGGAAGAGATGTGGCATTTTTGTTTAATGTATTGTTTTAGGAAAGTTTATAGTCTCCTCATTGCTCCACGCACATCTGACATGTTTGTCTGCCATTATTTACTAACCCGAGACTCCTTGTGGGGGCACTAAGATGGTAAAATGAATGGCAGTAATATGCAGTAAAGAAGTTATGCAAGCAAAATGGTGAATCAAAAGCAATGATGTAAGAACATTGTTTAAAATTAAAGTCGCCTACAAGGACCAACTTGGGATTTTACTTTGATAGTGTGTATGTCACTCATAAAGGCAAGCTCTTGCAATTTAAGCACTATGTTTTAGAAGGCTTTTTCTCCCACTATATGTAAACAGTTAAATAATTGACTCAGTAACATGTACAATTTTACAGAAAACAGGTAACACGTGTCCATGTTCTCCCCTTCACTAAAAACAGTACTGCTTACAAATAAGGCTTTTTCATGTTTGTGGTTGTTTGACAGCTGTCTGCTCTTATAATGCACTTTATTTTATCATACTGATGTGTTATGTATTTTCATGTTACTCATGTTATTTAAAAAGCTTATGTCTTTCTTCGGTTACAGATATCATGATATGTCGTTCATTATTTTCTTGCAATGTATTGTGTCTAATAGAATTGCTATTGTTGTGATGTATCGTTATTATATTGTGATATTATGACATGCCACGTTAACCCACCCCTACACAACCTGTGCTCCTAAAAGAGCAGTTATCCCACAAGATGATGTTAAGTGTTAAATGGACTTGCTTGACAACCATAACCTGGATGACTGAGAATCTTTACAGATGTCAAGCCTGGTAATGTTTCAGAATCCATGTCTCAAAGTAATAGCCATGCGGTAAATGTGGCATTGGACTGTAAGTTGCATCCTCATGCACAGAGTGATAATGAAGGAAAAGGCCAAAGTGTGGTGCTTGGGCTAGTTTTCCTCTCTTAGCCTCTATCTTTCTCTCTCTTTCCCTGACAGTTGCTGTACCATTAACACCGCCTCCACAATTAGTGTCTTCTCACAGACTATACTCACACACACGCACAAGCACACGCATGTACAGATACACACGGTGACACCCCAGGGCCCTGCACAACCCAAACAGCATAATTAGACATCCCCTAAACAAAGCACACACTCTGTAATTACTCTGTAATGTTACATAGCACAGGGGACTCAACAAAAGCCATTTTCTCCGGATCAACCAGTGGCACACATACACAAACTCACACGCTATACTCTTGTCCCGTGTGTCTGTAACTGTGTACATTTCTATTGATTATACCAGACAGAGAACTCCCAGTGGCCATTGTCTGGCTTGCGGTTATGCTGAACAACCATACTCAGAAGTGTGTGTGTGCATGTGTGTGGATTACATACTGTAGGTATGGGTGTTCGTGAACCTGATGGCATATGGAAACTCATTGAAACTGTATTTCTTTATCTTGTGTAGGGCAGCGCCGAGAAGTACCCATGCTAAGCGCAGAAACAGCTCTCTCTCTCTCTCTCACACACACTTTCTCTCTTATTCTCCAGAATGGGACATGACTAATTTCTACAGACAGCGCGACAGCATAAACACAGGCCTGAGCACTTGTGCTGATACCGTTCTTTACAGGGCAGCCCTCAGCTCCAACAATCTACCAGCCCCCCACTCCAGCCAATATGAACTCAGCATATCACCCTCACTCGCCCACCCCCAAACACACCCACTTCTTACTCTGCCCCTCCTCCCTCCCTCACCTCCCCTTTTTCCACCGCTGTGCCCTCAAGTCAGTATAGATATTGCTCGAAGTTCAGCAGCAGTAAATTAAATCTCTGTGCCAAGCCAAGTAGTGTGAAATCGCATTAGATCTTAATCAGGGACTATTGTGTTTGCCTTGTTGGATTTTAGTCTTTTATTACGGGTGTTATCTTTGTTGTGTACAGTTGTGCTATCATGATGGGTATATCTGGGTTTATTTGTAGTTTGTTGTTTTGATTTGGAGTTCATTACTTTGCAAATACCAACAACCCAGGGTTAAAATGTAGAGATTTGCATCCATCCATCAGTTGCATTAATTATTTGGAATAGAACTGAACCAATGTTAATATTAAGCAACACCTGTGCATCAGGTATGAAAAAGATGTACTGTGACCAATTTAGATATTTGTATTAGGCCTATTAAGCAAAATTTAAATAACTAGCTACCCACTGGCTGTGATTTTATCTTCAATTTGAAGTTGTTGTCTGTTGTCAAACTAGCAGAACAACTTTAAGGATTGATTCACTTTACTGTAACAACAGACTGGGTCTTGTTATTAAAAGATTATTGTGACACAATTAATTGTCTCTATGCAATTAGCCTGCTTTAATGAGCTACACCTCACATTAAAACAAATAAAAACACCATCTCTGTCTAATAATGTCTGTTAGGTTTAAAGGCAAATCACACGTAGAGCCAATCAACACAATTTAACAACTCTTCTCTATCATTATGTTACAAATATGTATTACTAGACAATTTTCCCAGTCTTGCCTGGGACTTCAGTAACAATTGCAAACAAAAGTATTTTTTAAATAAAACAAAACACAAAACAAAACAAAAAAAACCCAAAAATTATTTCATAATCGCTAATCAGAAATTAATGAAACAAAATGCAAATACAAACAGATTTTTAGAGGCATATATTTCTCTACTTAGGACTGAAAGAGGTCAACAGAAGGAGCTAAATTGTGGTTACATAATTTCTGAAGAGGCATCAGTGGAAGCGCTACTTTCAGCGGGAGGGGGCCAGTATGAGGTTGGATCTGTATTCTGAGCTGACCCAACATATATTTACCTATATACAAGCCGCTCCACAATTTTCAGGGGTGATACATGATTGGAGGAGGTTGGACAAGAATGAGACCCCACCTTAGACACTCACAATATATATAAAAAAAGCTGTCCAAACCTGCCTGTGCCCTGTGTAAAAAAGTAACTGCCCCTAAACCTAATAACTGGTTGTGCCACAACTACTGCAATAACTGGTAATGAGTCATCACATTGCTGTGGAGGAATTTTGGCCCACTCTTCCTTGCAAAATTGTTTTGATTCAGCAACGTTGGAACTCTTCCATGGATGCCATTCTTGCCCAGAATGTCTGTCTTATTGTTGAATCATGCATTTTAGTTGTTGTTCTTTCATGACCTTCTGGATGAGTAAATTGGAGTAGTTTTGGTATGCTGGCCACTCATGGGAAGATTCACCACTGTTCCAAGTTTTCTACAGCTTTTGCCCTACCATTATATTAGCGCCCTGCCCCCACAGAAGGTCAAGTTAATTTAATTTAATAAAATTTTCTATGTAGTGCCAGATCACAAGTAATTTAGGATTACCTTTCCTATAGAACAGGTCTGTACCTTGGTCTTTTATTAAACACACTATATAGTCTTATGTTTCCTCGGTGTGCGCACACACACACACACACACAAATAGAAATGGGTGTGCATACACAGGTGAGCACACTCCCACCAGCGAACAGAGTCCATGTGACGAACAATATCTCGCCCCCTAAAGCTGTAAACATTGTTCTTCAGTTGGGGATAATGGCTCTCACCAGAGGTGGGTAGTAACAAGTTACATTTACTCCATTACATCTACTTGAGTAACTTTTAAGAATAGTTTTACTGTACCATACTTTTTACTTTAACTATAGAATATTTGCGTAGAAGAAACACTGTTCTTACTCCATTTTAACCATTTATTTGACACATTAAATATTGTTTATTTTTGCCAGAGAGATGTCCCCTCATAACTGCGGTTCACCAATCAGATGTAGTGACAATAATCACATGATTCAGTTTCACAAATCTGACGTAGCCATACAGTCATGTGACACACAAACTGTATCGGTATGTGGGGTCATACGTAGCAGACAGGGAAAGCACAAGCAACTGTCTCCAATGCTAAAACTGATGAGGATTAACACTCCTGGCCTCATATACAAAGTATAATGCAAAAGAACAGCTATATAATGCAGTGTGTACTGTGTCTGCCAAAACAATCGGCCATTTCAGCATACTAATACTCAACAAGCCTGCTGCACCATTTGAAGGGCAAGTATATATACAGTATATTTTATCAGTGGAAGTAGTTTGCACTGTTCAAACATACATATGTTACCTACTCTAGGTATTGATTTCAAAAGCGCTATGGTATGATAAAGTGAGATTTGGAAATTTGTTACTTTGTAAAGATGTCATTTTTACTTATTTTTTATTGCATTATTTAGAAATACCAAAACTGTACATTATTTTATATTTTTGTCTGTCCGATTACATAATTTCTAATTATGATCAAACAGTTACTCACACAGTTACTTGAGTAGTCTTTTCACCAAATACTTTTTTACTCTTACTTACGTAATTTTTTGGATGGCTACTTTTTACTTCTACTTAAGTAATATTATTTTGTAATATTATTATTATTATTTAAGTAACACCACTCTTATTTGAGTACAATTTCTGGCTACTCTGCCCACCTCTGGCTCTCGCCGTGGTCCCAAAGCCTTAGAAATGGCTTTGCAACCCTTTTGAGACACATCAATTACTTTGTTTCTTATCTGTTCTTGAATTTCTTTAGATTGCGGCATGACATGTTGATTTTTGCAATTTTTTTGTGTGCCTCACTTTGTCAGACAGCTTTTATTTAAGTTATGTCTTGATTCATCAGGTTTCCCAAAAAAACATCAGCTTTCCAAAAAAATGGATTAATCACAGTTCATAGTTCATTTATGATTTAGCAAGTGTCAGTTAGCTGTAAGTAAGGAATGAACAGATGGAATTTAGCTTGGAAATGTAAAAACATCGGATGGGTAAAGCATCTAAATATAAATGCTGAAAACAGCTAAAAATATGTTGCTGAAACACTACGCTAGATATAATGGTTAAGCTACAAAGCAACAGATAAATAATAAAGGATGCAAAGTTTAACATCTGTAATTGCTAAAAGTAATACATAGATAAATGCTAAATGGCTATTGTTGGTTGATGCTGATACAAAGACTGGATAAACAAGTGAAACAGAAGAAAGATAAAGGCGCAAACAAGTTTAGCTTTTGTTCAACTAGCCATAGTGACAATGGTCTCAGTAAAAAAAACCCTGGAAAGTGCTTGATTAAGGCCTCACTTAATATTTACAATGTAATCCTTGCTGTTTTCCACTGTCCAATCAGCAACATTGTTATAATTTTCTCATCTGATGATTTCATGTCTTTCCTCTTACATTGTGCAACAAAAAGTTCTCCTCTTCTTCCTCTGCTAAGAATGGAAGTTCATAAAGAAGAGACCTTCAGTTCAGCCAGGGAGGATTAAGATAAGATGAGAGATAAGAGAGAGGCCCTTGTCTTCTCCCATGCGGCTGACCTGTTAAAATCCTTCAGGCATAAACTACGCAAGATAGTATGAGGACGTCACCAATGATGTGGTTGTAAACTACAAACATACACCGGTCTACAGCAAGTATGCCTCCAGCCTTAGCCTGCCTGGCCAACATACCACCGGTAACATCACCGGCCCGCGTTGACAAATTTAACCTCCAGCTGGTGCCTGGGGCAACTAGATCAAATATCAGATGACAAGCATCAAGAAGTCAGCTCAAAATGCTGCTCAAAGTTGATAATGGTAGCTAATAATTCAATTTCTTTCCTCTATCGTTCAACCCTATCCTTACTGTTATATATAGTGACCAGTGTGAATTACCCAGTTTAAACTCAAATAAAAAGATTAAGCATGTGACAGGTGATAAATTGAATCCCTTGATTAACCTTGCTGCTTCCACTGTAATGTCATGTCATCTTATGGTTCTCTAACTGTCATTGTGTCATCAATGTTGGTACCTGATAAGAAGTGTGGGCTACAAACACGAACAATTTTTGACGATCACCCCAGTTCTGTCCTTTTCATTTTGTTATTATGGGTTAATGAGCACAGAGTAAGGTGCAAACTAAGTAATATATTAATTTAATGCATTCTACAATACAATAAAGCAAAATGTGAAGGGTCTGAAAGTTTTGTGAACTGTACATACATCAACGCTTAATGCTAAGGTGATCCAAAGAGGGCCTCCACAACACAATCTCCAAAAAACCATCATCTGGGCGCAAAGTCTGGATGGGCTGATAGGATATTCAGTGTACTATTCAGTGGAGTATTCATTCAGAGGATCCAGGTAATGTTAAAGAGATGTCTGCCCTCACCCGGGAACCTTGACTGTACACTGATGGTCGCGCTGAAGCCTAGCTCTTAAAAAGCCAAATATTCACATACTGTTAAATTCATACCTGAATGTTCAAGCTGTTATACAATACATCTACATGCACAAAATCAAGGCCTGGGACAATGTTCCAAGGTAGAAATACATTTAATAAGGTGAACTAGAAAATGATTAATCCCTCGTGGCTTATTCAAAAGAGTAAAGAAAAAATCAGCTCTAATAATCAAGTGATATAGAAAAAAAATCTTCTTATTGAAATAAGTTAAAAAAAATTGAATGAGATGAGAGAAGCCAAAAGACAAATGGCCATTCACCAATGGCTGCCAAGCATTTACTCTCCTCTGCAATGTCACACTGTTGCCACCTGTTGTCTCTTTATGTGTCTCCTGCATGTTTCTAATGGAGAAACATGTACAGTAACATACAGTAATTGTGACAAAGAAGAAATGTCCATGCACAAATGATAAAATGTGTGATTTTGCATCTATAGGCTTATTTCTTAAACTCACTCCCCTTTTTATGTGGTCACAGAACGCTTCTTTATATGTCTTTATGTGTGCCGCATTTGTACATTTGTGGTTGTGTGTTTGAGATATTAGCTGCTAAATGTCTTTTGTCAATAAACTTTCCCATTTTCTGTCTGGGACACAACAGTTACTGCTACAATGTTATTGTCGTTTATTATATTGCGACTCAACCCCTCCTGGCTATATGTCAAAGTGTTTCTCGACAAGACACAAAATCACTCCCACATTAAAAATAAAACCTGCCAAATCTACCCTTACGAAAAAGAAGTATACTTAAAGTTTATTTCTTCAAGTATACTTAAGTATACTTCAAGTATAGTAAGTATATTTATGTATATGTACTATGTACTAGTATACTTGCAAGTATACTATTTAAATTTTCTTGGGACTAAATGCGCCACTTTGTAGTATATAGAAGTAAATCCAAGTATACTTGAAGTATACTATGAAGACTTTTATATATACTGTTAGTTTACTAGTGATGTAATAATACTATACTTTTTGGATGATCAAAATATACTTTAACCTACACAGTTGATTGAAGTGCACTTCTGAATAGTTGTTTCTTCCTACCATGTTGATGAACTGAAGCACAGCTGTGCTAATCATCACATCTGCAAAATTGTGGAAGTAACAGTCTAAGGTTACTTCTTACTAACGGTTGTAAGTTTATAACGCAACCATTAATTACCTACCATACTTTACTCTTTAAAAGGTAAAACACCATGTCACACAAAAAATTGTGACAAATTATTAATTTATAACCTTAATAGTTGTTTATATAAAGTTAAACTACTGAAATACATGCTGGGTATTTCTATATACTTGTCAGTATACTTAAGTACATGTATAAGTACAAGTATATTTAGACTTTTCCATATACTTGTCAGTTTACAGCAAGTATACTTAAATAGTACTTTGTCTAGTATACCTATGATAAGTACTTAAAAAGTAAACTGAAAGTATAGTAAAGTAAACTATACTAAAAGTATACTTGAATATACTTCTTTTTCATAAGGGTCTTTTTTTAATATGGGGGGCTACACATTTACCAGACATTTTATTAGGTACATATGTTACTATTACGATAACTATTTGTTATAATAAATTAATCTGCCAGTCCCGCAGAGCACAGCAACTCAGTGCATTTAAGCATGTCAGCATGCTCAAGACAATCTACTTAATTTCAAACCAAGCATCAGAATGGGGAAGAAAAGTTACTTAATTAAACATAGCTGGGTTGTTGGTGCCTGGTAGGATTGTCTGAGCATTTCAAAAACTGTTGGTCTAGCTAAATTTTCACATACAACCATCTCTAGGGTTACATAGGATGGTCTGAAAAAGAGAAAATATCCAGTCAACTGTTGTGTAGACAAAAATGTCTTGTTGATGCTTGAGGTCAGAGGCGAATAGCCAGACTAGTTTGATCTCACAGAAAGGCAACAATAACTAGCAGAAGAAGACCACAGAGTTTGCTACTACTGTCAGCTAGGAACAGGAAGCTGAGCCTAAAGCTTCCATAGGCTGGTACAGTCGGAATTTTGCATAAACAACATGATAACATGAAAACCATTCTGCCTTGTATCAACAGTTCAAGCAGTGGTAGTGGTGTAATAGTGTAGGGGATATTTTCTTGGCACACTTTGGGCCACTTACTACCAATTGAGCATTGTTTTCTTTGCCACAGCCTGTCTTATCTCTTAATGACCTAAACATACACATCTACTGATGACTACAAGGATAAAAATCATACTCAAACTGGACTCTTAAACATGACAACAAGTTCACTGTACTCAAATGGCCTGTAGAATCCAATAGATCACCTTTGGGATGTAGTGGGACGGGAGATTCGTATCATGGATATGCATACAACAAATCTGCAGCTGCATTATCCTTCATGTCAATAAGAGTTTCTAACGCCTTGTTGAATCTGAAGGAAAAAACGGACACTGACGTATTTTCTCTCTTTCTGACATTCTCACAGGTGTATGCAGGCAAGCATGTACAGATAGAAATGCTGTCATGTAAATAACATAAGGCTATTTAGTTTGTTTCATAAAAGAAGAAGGTATAGACCTGTTCTATAGGAAAGGTAACCCTAAATGACTTATGTTGTGATCTGGCACTATATAGAAAATAATATAAAATGAACTTGACCTTTCAGGGGGGGCTATTTCCTTCTTCCCCCTTTCTCTAAGACACGAGGGAAACTCAATTTTTATAGTTCTCCCTCACCCTGCCAATGCCACCTGAGCAAAGAACTGCAAACAAAAAAAGAACAAAAAAAGTGAAATTATTGATTTGATGTCAGCCCCAATTAGAGAGAGGAGAGCAAGAAGAGCATCACAGAGGCAGGAGGAGGAGGAGGAAGAGAGGCTGAAAGTGAGATGCTGGCATCACACAGGTGAAGCTAACGGAGAAGTGGAAAAATACAAATGTAGACCATGGGAAAGATGTCTAAAAAGCCAACAAATATTTTTTTAACACTGATATGCTTCGACATTATATACTTAGGTGTAAGTGTGCCTGTGGGTGTCCACATTTTGCCGTGTGAATGAGGTTGTCACTGCTAGTAGCAACGAACACATCATTTCTGGCCCAGTGCACAATGGGAATTGTAACAGCAGCACAAACACAAATTCACAAACATGTGTGCTTGAGGATTTCATTTATAATATTTTTTTGTCAATTATGAATTCCACTGCTGTTTCTTTTTACTACTTTTGTTCATTTTGAAACTCCGCAGAATATGGCAGGCAAGTGTGCATTTCACTTGTGTGCGTGTTATGTTTCCACACCTAAGAGAAAACACAAAACATTGCCAAAAGCTAAGGTCATTCTCATCCACAATATTTTTTGGCATCTGAACACACTCATTGCCTAAACTGCCTGTTGTGCAGAACAGGAGTCAGGTTGGTTGACGTTCACAAGGTAAAAAAAACACAATTTCAGGCTGAGAATAATAATAAATAATAATAAACTGTCTGCATTCAGTGTCTGTCCAATAAATACAGCATCTGATGATTGTCTGGGAATATTTGGAATTTAAATGAAAATTTGCTAGACAAATTAAAGTTTGTTTGGTGAACCCCTACAAATGGTAATTATTTTTTACTGTGCTTAAATCAAGTTGGTCCAAGTAGAGATCTTTGAATCAATTAGACATCATAATCTTGTTAGTCTTGCTCAAGGTCAGATACTTGCTGTCATAAGGGGTTGCATCCAATCTAAACCAAGCTCTATTTGAGCATTTCATGCATGCATAATAAGAGGTCTGCCTGAAGAAATAGTGAGCGACAGATATTGAAGAAAAGAGACGCTGTATTGATCTGCGCCAAAGCAGCAGAGGAAGATAAGTAGATGAGCACACAGGAAGAAAAGGGACTAACCGATCGGAAATCTGGTGATTCCACCAGCATCCAACTTGAAAGTTTCTAGATTAAATCTATAAAACATGAGAAAATAGGGAAAAATTCCCTTCATAATTTATCAGAATCAAAGATGATGTTTTCAAATTTGTCAATATGTTGGAGATAAGTCCAAATCTTATATATAACATACAAGTATTACTATCATACTTGATAAAGAAAAGCAGAAAATAATGATATTAAAGGAAGGTAAAACAAGGAAATGTTAGTTTTTTGTTTTGCTTGAAAAGTGACTGCAACTAATAAACTCAATAAATCAACTTATCCTTATCCAGCTTTGCATGCAAATAGCTTAATGTAGTTTGGAGACATGTCACTAAGATTTAGTTCCAACGGAGATAAAAGGCAAAGCTCTCAATTTTTGGTCTATGTCATAACCCTTACATATGGTCACAAACGACCATAGCGACCAAAAGAATTAAATCATCATCAAAGGTTTTCAGGGTTCAGCCTTAGAGATATGAGAAAGAGTGACAGTGACAGAAGAGTGCAACTACAGAGTAGAACCACAGCTCCCTTACACAGAAAGGAGCCAGATGAGGTGGTGCCACCTGGGAGCCTTTTGCTGGAGGTGTTTTGAACATGTCCAAGTTGGAAGAAACTCTGGGCTACCCAGAACATGCTGTAAAGTTTTTATATCTTTTTTGGCCTGGGAACACATTGGGATACCCCAGGAGGACCTGAAGAATAGGGCTTGTGAGAGGACATCTGGGTTAGCTTACCTGAAATAGCTGCAACTTGACTTTGGATAAGTGGCTAAAAATAAATGGATGGATGGATTCCTTAACCCTAGCACTAACCAAATGAAAGGTATAGTCCAATCTGAAGAACATGTAGAAAACATTGTGAGTACAGTCTATACAGATATGGTAGTACAGAGTCCAATAACTGTACAGAGTTAGTGAACAGAGCTAGGAGAGGGGGAGAAGGGAGGGAGAATGGTCAGAGTCTGTGTTTGCCATCTGACTTTAGAACAGAATAGAATAGATGCAACTAGTGTAATGTTAAGTGTGTGTTTATGTGTGTGTTTGCATTTGTGCACATATGTAGGAAACCAAAAGGGCAGCATGAAGATACAGTTATTTTTCAGAGGACATGTCTGATTGCACACCACACATGCATACACATGCACGCATGCTTACAGTCAGACAAACGCACACGCCGCGTGTCACTGCACATTACTGTTGCTTTCTGTGGGCGCTGCATCCAGACAATGACAGGCAGGCAGGAGCCACGGCATAATGAGAGAGAGCAGGGGCCTTTGCTTGCACACACACAGTTCCATGTGCGCACACACAAACACAGAGGGCAGTCGGCTTCACTCCGTCCCCTAGCCTCTCAATTACCCAGCAGGCTTTTAGTGCCACTCCGCTCCACTACAGCAAATTACCCAGGGCCCTGTCTCACTTAGAGACCTGTGACTTTGTGTGTGTGTATGTGTAAGTGTGTGGTGTTGGTGGGTGTGGGTGCTTGACAGGGGTAGCAAGAGAGAGACTGTGTATGTGTTAAAGCAAGTGGCTCTGAAACAGTGACTGAAGCCCAGCAGAGGCACGTGAAAAGCTAATAAAAGTGTTTGAATGCATCTGCCATTAGGCTAATACCTCTCCACAAGTATTACAGAAACACACACACACACACACACACACAAACACAGTATGGAGAGGAGAGAGAAGAGGCGACAGGGTCTGCTGAGGTGCCCTCTCTTAGATCAAATGTAGCTCTCTGGCTGGCGGAAAGTGCTGGCTTTTATTGAATGAGATATTAAAGAGTTGTTAGCTGAAGAATATTGATACAAATGGCTACTGATGAATGTTAATTACATTACAATTTGGTGCAACTTCTGCAAAATCCACACCCCTCCTTGCCATCATGCAGACATTTATTAATCTTCTGTGTTGGGGAATTTTACAACTAATGTCAACAATCGGCATTAGGTGTCTTGTAGTTGGCAGCATGACAGGGAATTATCACAGCATCAGTAATGGAACAACTACCAAGCAAAATTGTACGGGGGTTTCTGCTAAGGTCACAAACACAACGGATAAAGTACAACGTAAAATCTTTACTTCACATGATTTTTCATATTTAAATATCAAAACTCAAATTTTGCTGCGGAAAAGATCGAGCAGCAACATAAGGTCACACAGTTGAAGATGTGTGCCAATGCTCTGGTGTTATTGATTGGTCAAACCACTGACATTTCACTAATGTGGTGGTTTGAGAGCAGTGACAACTTGTCTTGATTCTTAACTCCTATTCCTTATTTGAAGCTATGCTGTCCGTCTGTGCAAAGAAACTTAAGCAACAATAAAAATATCTTAGACCTGGTGGTGTGTGATATACACTAACAGGCTAAAGCTTTTACTCACATTGAATGTTTTTGAAAGAAAAGCAGATTTTAAAGCATCTAATTAATCAGAAATACAGTACACATTGCTATTATTGTAAATGACAATGGGTGCTTGAAACAGCTGTTTTTTAAAGGAATATTTACAAAAAAGTACAGAGGCCTATAATCAGCAAACATTATTACTGTCTATGTAATAGTTTATTTATAAACTTATTAAATTAGTAGAATAAACCACTGCATATGCACACTGAGAGTGAATTCAGTGTACATGGTCAGAGCATCACATGTTAAACAGGTGCAGCTGCCAGTAAATGCATAACTGATGTTAAAAATGAAAGAATAGTGTCATGAGACAAAATACAGACACTCAATTGCATAGAGCAGGTATGGACCTGAAAAGATGAGAGAATTTGTATCACCAAATGTGAACCAGCCATGGCACAAAACATGAAGAATATGAAAAGCTTTGGGGCACACCTGTCAACAACCAGCCTAAATCAATCAAGGTACCAGCAGAAAAACACACTAAGCAAACTTTGGCAGAATCATTCACAGAAATACACAAAAAAACAACAGATGGTGAGATATAAGAAAAACTGTCAGTAATTACACAGCAAAAGACAAGGTGACAATTCAAGTGGTTGAGGCATGCTTACAGACAACATTTGCATACTTTAAACCCAAGATACACAATGCATGGCCGAAAACCAACAATTCTTCCTAAATTGCGAGGTTCATATTGCCAAACCCTGCACATAAACTGGAGTTTCACATTTTGTCAGTATCATAAAACAGACATAATATAAATGTCTATTTATCACTATCAACAAAATCCTTGAAAATATCTGCATACAGAAACTCACAGGGAAAAAAAGTACACTTTTAAATGTAATATGGCTGCATCACTGCAATAACACAACATATCACCTATACAGTAAGAGAAAGTATTAAATTTTATGCAATATAATATTCATCATCATCTCATCTGAAGTCACTAAGATGTAACTATAATGGTGAATGCATTTCCTTTCAAAAAAGATCTAAAGATTCAAGATTTCCAAAAAATATTTTATGTTAGCTTGCACACTTTTTCTTCACAGATTTTGCTGGTGCATTGCTGTTTTCTAGTGTTCATTACTGCCATCAGTGGAAAAGTGTAATACCAAAAACATGCAAAGAATAGCTCCATAAGACAACTACAACTACATTCAGAAGATTATGACACAAATGCATCAGGACCTCACTGAATTAGCTCAGCTATTAAAAGATTAGGTTTGAGGAAAAAGAGTTTAGTTGTTACAAATTGGGAAGAAAGAAAAAAACAAAAAGCCAGTCAAAGGGTCTACAATATATTTTTACAATATTTTTTTAACCACAGTTGCAGTGTCAATGATTTAAACTCTGTGATATTGGCACTGATCGGCTACAGTTACTGGTACCATGCCAGCAATCTTTGGCTGATTTATGAATTCTTTAAACAAATGTTCTTAAGTTTATTGAAAGTTGAGAGTAAGTCTTATATCTTTTTCCACACTGCTCTGTGTTTGAAGGTTAGTGAGCCATGTTTTACATTTGTTTACACCATAGTAAAATCTAAGAGCTAAAATGTCATCATGAAAATAATTTCTCACTGTTGCTACTGACTTGTGCATTGCCAACAATTTAGTTACCACTGTCTTTTCATTTCAGCTGCTATGTTAGGCATCAGAAGAAATAAAAGAATAATTCTTATCTCGCTGTGACTCGCAAACCCACATTTTTTAGAATGGATAATTCTGCAAAATTTCACTTGACTGTTACACATCTTAAAATCAAATAACATCCACCTACAGCACACATCTAATTGAGTAAATTGGCATCACATTGGCTAAATTGCCAAGATGACGATTTGTGACAGAATAAGATAAAGAGAAGCTGAACTGGTTAGTATGAGCCACACAAAGGAGTGTGTGTGTATGTGTGTTTGTCTCTAAGCATTTGTCTTGCCTTGTTAGCTGTGTGTACTGTATGCTTCCAAGTTAATGTGCATGTTTGTTTGTGTTTATGTGTGCATCACTACATATTTGTACATGTGTCTGGGCTGTGCTGTGGCTGTGCAATAAAAAAATCTGTTAATTAACCAGCAGTTCTTGCCTGGTGCTGTGGTGAGAGGCAGAGAGAGACAGAGAGGCCAACAAAGACACAGACCGGGAAAGAGAGGATCAAAGCAGGGGTCTGTGGCCAGGGGGCCCCCTCTGTGCTTAGATGAAATGCGGCGGCTGCAAACTTTAAAGACTTCCTGCCATTAGCCTGGACCTTGTCCCCTTGTGGGCCTGGACCTCCTCCTGCCACCCCCCACCCCCAGCCCCAAAACAATGACATAGAAAAAGAAAGAAGGAGGATGGCGAGTAAGACACAGAGACAAAGTACAATGACCATAATGACAGTTACAAAAGTGAAAAATGGCCACAGAAAAAGAGAATAATATAACCACTGTATTGCTTATAAATAGAAGGACCTACTGAGCCTACATTAGCTAGTAATAATTCAAAAATAGGAACAAAAGTCTTTTCTAAGCATTGTGGCATTTTCTCCACATCTGTATTTTAGATGCCTCAAAATGCAGCCTTGAGACTGTATAAATCAGAAAATGTATGACACCCTTAGAAAATAAATTGACAGAAATTTTCATTAAGTTTCAACAATTGGAGTATTTCTTTTAATTCCAAATGGCAACATTTTCACAATTCCACATTATAGTAGGTGGATTTTTGTGGGTTTTAGATTGATCATTTGACATAACAAGCAATTGTATAAAGTCAGCTTGGGCTCTTAGAAATTATAATTATATATTTTAGTATTTTTATAACATTTTATAGAGCAAGGACAATGAATCAACTGCCTGAAAAGATCATAGTTATTGAGTTAAGTTAAGTTAAATGCTTCCCATACTTCCTGGTGTTATGCTGAACATATCAAATGACATTATCAACTGTAGTGTGAACGACACGCTTACTCCCTTGTGTGGACAGTTACCTGCTGTATTTGCACATGGGATCAATCGGATATTAGTCAGACTTCGTACAGAGAAAATGGTAGGGTCATGTCCGTTTAGTGTCTGGACCAACTCAGACATACAGAATGCGTTCTTATATACAGCTCCCCCAGGTGATGTGTTTCACTGCATGTTTGCGACAGCTTGTTTTCAGCATCAGTAGCTGTTGTCTGTTTATTTTGTCAGGATTTGTCAGGATAGTTAATTTATCTGCATAGATAAGTCCAGGCAACACTGTTTGCCTGGTTAAAAGCCACTGTAGTCTTTATACATTGCAGCCAAACTACTGTTTGTTTGTTTATTTAATCATTTTTATATATTTTTTTATCATACATATATATATATATATATATATTCATGAACTGCATTCTCAGATCTACCCACCTTTGTGTGCATGTCTT
>OMLM01004715.1:1334-17411 GCA_900302695.1 Helostoma temminkii
AAGGTCAGCTGGTTCAGAAGGTCAGTGAATGAATGAACGAGCCTGAATGGCTCTGGGTTGGTTGGAGCCAAACTCATTATGTTATCTTGTCATCACTGTATCCTACGCAATAATGGGTAGTATAATTGCCAGTAAAGGATTAATAGAACGCTTATTTTTAGATATTTCATTTTAAGACACAGGAGGGGAATAATATGACATTTGTTTATGGCCAAATATTAGTGAAGAAACTGCGAGTAAAGATCACTTTACACAATGTTTTATGTCTCTCATTAGTGTTAGTACAAATATGCACTAAACGTTGTTTATAAAGGCACCATTGTAAAAGCACAGTTCATAAATCAAATCTTCCATTTGACTGAACTGTATGATCACTTACTATTTGGAAAAACTCCTCCTTTTATTAGCAACGTGTGAAACATTGAATAGTCGATTACAACACTAATAATTGCATTATTATGGAATAAAAACAACTCCAGTCAAATATACTGTTACATCACAAAGTAAGTGCTTTGTTAAACGTTATTTTTAAAGGATGATGCATTAGAAATAGGTACCATGATTTCTAATATCTAGTATAAAGTGTAGTATCCTAAACACAGTACAGTATCTTCAGCAGTCTATAAACATACTTTAACATATTACTGGCTATGGATTTTCATTGCTTGGAAAATTTCTGTGTATTTTTTGTACACTAAAATATATAAGAGTATTAGATATTATATTATATTAAGATATTAAGTGTGGAGTAAAGTTTGGACAAGTGTGTGTGAAACAGGATAGATTAGTGACTCCCCTGCTGTTGTTAGGTTATTTATACTGGTGGCAGGCTGTGGCAGGAAAATACAGAGTAGCACAGGACAGTCTATTTATGGTGGTCCTATCTGATATTGTGGTTGAGAGCCACAGATAAATAACATACTGTACAGGAGACACTGTAGGATGATGTAATCTGCTGCTTTCTACACTGATGAGCAGGGCACGGAGTCCATTATTGAACTGGTCTGAAGTCTCATTGGAGAAATTTGTGGTTTGAGGTGATGTTTTGCAGGACTGGTTCAGCCTAATGTGTCGTTTGAGCTGACTGTGATTGGGATCCGTTATGACTTCAAAGCAAATAAAATGTGATAAGAGTAAACTAGGTTAACATGTCGATCAAAACTTCTTCATGCAGGTCAGAGCTGTGTACTGACAAAATCAATTCACTGTAAGACCCGACTTATACAATAGTGCGGTCCATTATATATTTTAACAGTAACTGTAAATTGTTGTGTATAGAGGTCAAAGATATGTTTAAGGGAATTTAGTAACTATTTAAAGCTTAAAATCAAAACATATCTTGGTCCCAATAATGCGCTGTCCAACATCTATTCCGAAAAAACGTTTCTTTATGTTTATATATTAATGAGATTAACACTAAACATTAGGAATGACCGTCAGCCTCACAAATCCACTATTCATCAGACTGTAAATCATAGTTTCCCTGGTTGGGATTGTTTTTTTTTCTAATATTAATGTGCTAATACCAAGTATTTATGTTTTGTTTTTGATCTGCTCTTCAAAGAACATATTTTATTTTTGTATGTAATGTAAATAGCCCATGATGTCATGACGATGCATAAGTGTGCGGAGGAAAACTGACACCCTGAAAGCCTTTGTGAGCTTCAGCACGTAGGTCGTTTGCCTCAGTAGCTGTTTTAGCTACAGATCACAGTAACTTAATATCTGTTGCTTCATTTTTTCACATGTTCTCTAGGCAAAAGGATTTTATTCCTACAAAGCTGAACCTGCAATCATCAAGAACCTAAAGCGAGGCCTGGCCAGTTTACTGCAAGTACAGCTAAATACCGGAAAGGTTATAGAGGTGAATGTCACAATAATTCTCATTACAGTCATTTATTTTTTGTTATTTATATATATTTGTTATTTGTATACTAAATTTGAATATTGTTGACTTGTCGTTACACAGAATGATGTGTCTGGAAGGTGCACAGTCGAGTACAAGGCAGAAAAAGGTCAAGTGACCAGAACCAAGCTCCTGGAGACGTGTAAGGTGGATGAGACTGGATTCACCACACACAGTCAGGTTAGTTACAACCCAGACCAGCTCACTGTGCTGAAATATGAACATTACTGAATCTTCTTTACAATATACAATACATCTCAATATGTCTCTCTTCAGGCATTGGGTGTGAACAGGAAGTCCAGTTCTGTCACAGTGTTCACACTTGATGATGGTTTTATCCGCTCAGCTGTGGCGGAGGAAACACATTCGCTGGCTGTTAACGCTCGCCGAACAACTGCAGCTAAAGTTGTGTCCAGGTAAATGGCTTAACAAAGAATTAATGTGTGGTTCCATGTCTGATAGGTACACATTTTAATTTTGTATCTTTACAATACGCAGGCAAACCCTTACATTGGTAGGAACAGAGGCTGGACCACTGGAGGCTGCTGGGAAAGATGTTGCTGGTGTTGTCAAATCAATTGATGCCAAACTGGCAGCTCTTGGTATTATGGCTGACAAGGTCAAATCCCAGTGCAAAGGCTGTCCATCAGTGAGTAGCTGTTTTTTCACCTTCATATTTCAGACACATTACTGTCTATGCATACACTATGGCAGCGATACACCTGCAGACCACAAACCCAGTTAGTAGATGGTCTTTTTAGGTTTTAGAGATTCTTCCTGCAGCACTTTACTCGTGAATGGGTAGTTTAGGTAGTTGTAGCTTTGACGAGCAACCAAAAAGAGCAGAGGATCATTCTGATTTTAAACAAGCAGATAGATTGTCTAAACTATTGTCTAAATTACATTGTTTTAGACAAATATGACCGCAATGTACCTGAAGTGTTGGATTTGCTGTGATTTGAGGGTCTAATCACAGAGGGTGTTGTATGGTGGTGGCTAGTATGTAAAGCCCACTCAGTCAAATTTTACACTTGACATTTTGTGTCACCTTGACAGCTTTATGTGGATGCTAAGCAATTTTAATATTCCATTGTGTACGTAAAACGCGATATAAATAAAACAAGACTAAACTATAGATTTGTTTAAAACCAGATTTATGCCTTCAGAGGAAAATGTTTTCTTCTAACAGTAATTATTTTCATATCATATCATATGATATCATGCAAGTGTCATTGTAAATAAATCACATAGTAATATTAAATTATACGCGGTATGCCGTTATTTATAATAGGAAATCCCCAGGACATGATCATGTTGTTCTTGCCAGCACCAACAAATGATCTCTTTACAACTGCTATTTTTGAATTAGTACAAGTCATTATAAGTTGCAGGTTAGCAAAAAGGCGTGTACCAGTATGTCGTGTACCAGCGACCATCATTGCAGTCTCTTTAGATGTTCCTCTGAATATGAAGGAAGTCCAAACTGAGTACACATCGTTACAATCTGACACTTAAATAGATTTCCCTGAGTAAATGGATACTGTATATTTTTGTGCTGTAATTGACTGGAGACGACCTGACTTCTAAACCCTTCTCCCCTGTGTTCTCCTCTTAGCTTTTTGAACATTGGCAGACTCAACAGAAGCAGCTGGAGCCAGATAGCCTGTCCAAAGTCACGGCTCCTCGCAGCTTCCTGGCCCTCCTCCAGAGCATTAGGAAGGCGTCCAAGGACGAGATCCTCAAAGTGCTGAAGGGTGCCAGCAAGACATCTCTGTAAACGGCTCCTCCTCTTTTTCTACATCTTATTTACTGCCTGCTGACACTGACACTCTGCTGTTTCTTTGAATTAGTGCATTTAATTTTGAAAATGTCAGAAACCAAGCGGATCAACTTACTGTTACCCCTTCTGCTGTCAGACCTCAGGTGGTGGATGCTGTGACCTCCGCTCAGACCGTTGCATCTCTGGACGCCATACTTGAATTTCTTAACTTCTCTGACGCCAAAGGTTTGATGTTGCAGGAGAGGTTCCTTTATGCATGCGGCTTTGCTTCACATCCCAATGAGAGGATGCTTGAGGCTCTGCTGGTAAGTGCCATGTTCATGTTAATGACAGAACTGAGAATTATCTTGTACATGCAATACATACATCGTACAAGACAACTGGCGATCTGGTATGATACACTGAGTATCTGCTGCGGAAGTTCAGGAATAAAAGACTTCAAGAAAAAGGCAACACAGTTATTACTAGTAATAGGAATATAACCTAATTTCATAATATGTTTTGGAAAAACAAAAATATACTGTAACTTTACAAATGAATTATCTTAATTGTCCATGTCCAAAACACACACACAAAAACAATGCAGATGACAAAACCTGATACTTTAAGAACATAGAATATGATGGAAACCTAAGAAACCAAATATGTGCATATGTTTGCCTTCAACCTTCAAAATATACTTAAATTTTAATTTCCAAAAGTTATGTCTTAACATGTAGTCTGCACAAACCACTCATAGTGTTCAATCAGTTAATGTTCTCAGAAAATTGTAATGAGATCTGTTCCCATTTCAGGATATTTCTAAGGAAAAGATTGGCAGCACTGACATCAAAGAATCTGTGGTGATCATTATGGGAGCCTTGGTCAACAAACTCTGTCAGAAAGGAGGGTGCAACTTACCGGTAAGCCTATAAACATAAACAAGAAACTGGAATTGATTCCATGGAGTAAACTGAAAATGAACTATAACCACTTGAATGAGCAGCAGTTGACTGATATCCGCCTCCTCTATGTTTACCTCTCAGACAGTGGAGAAAGTGAAGAAAATGATTTTAGATGGTCCTGACAGCACAACAGTTGAATCTGAGGTTCAGATGTACCTTTTGGCTCTGAAAAACTCACTACTTCCCGAGGCCATTCCAGTTTTTATTAAATACGCAGAGTCAGAAGTTGGAATTTACAACACCATCGCCCTCTCCGCCCTGCAGAGATACGATGTCAGTCTCATCACTGATGAGGTATGTTGCAGTTTGCGTAACATTTTGTCATAACATTATGTTCACAATATGTAGATTTAGTTTGCATGTAACAGAAACTGAAATTCCGCTGTCATATCAGGTAAAATGGACAGTGAACAGAGTTTACCACCAGAATCGACGAATCTATGAGAAAAATGTAAGAGCTGCTGCTGCTGACGTCATCCTCAGCAGCAACCCCTCGTACATCGAGGTCAAGAATCTTCTTCTGTCCATTGGAAACCTGCCCCATGAAATGAATAAATACATGTTGTCCAAGATCCAGGACATTCTCCGCTTCCAAATGCCTGCCAGGTATGTTATTTGGCATACAGACTTGTACAGACTGACAAACTTACTAAAACGATTCAACATTTACACTAACACTTACTGTTAGGAATACAAATTGTAAACCTATACTATAAAATGAATATCTTCATTTTTCAGCAAAGTCATACGTCAGGCTTTGAAGGACATGATTTCCCATAACTATGACCGCTTTGCAAAAATTGGGTCATCATCTTCATTTTCGGGATTCATGGCTCGTAAGTAATTCAGAAAGAAAATATTTCACAAAATTGTATTTAAATATTTAATATTAGGTAGAAGGTGAAAAAATCAAGATGGCATTCAGCTTTACAAATTGCAGTCTTAAACTGGAGTCTTACTTTTGCATGATCTACGTCACAGCTACATGCATGCATATTGAGCACTTTAATGGTCTTTACTACGTGAATAAGAAACAAAAATAAACTCCCTGCAGGATCTGCTGATGTGACTTCCACATACAGTTTGGATATCTTGTACTCGGGCTCTGGAATCATGAGGAGAAGCGTCATGAATATTTACGGTGCTAGTAACGGGGCAGTGCTGCATGGGTTACAGGTAAAGACATTATAATTAGGCATATGAAATGCTCCAGTGTTGTAGGGTAAATAGGAAAACACATACAATTTAGACTTGTGTCTCCTAGGTGGCTATTGAGGCCCAAGGTCTGGAAACCCTGATTGCTGCCACACCTGATGAGGGAGAAGAAAACCTGGAGTCGTTTGCTGGGATGTCAGCCCTGCTGTTCGATGTCCAGTTGAGGCCCGTCACCTTCTTCAAGGGTTACAGTGACCTCATGTCCAAAATGTTCTCCATGTCTGGGGATCCCATTAATGTAGTGAAGGGTCTCATCTTGCTGACTGATCATTCTGAGGTAAGACGTTTCTGCTGTGTAGCACATGGTTGGGACGTACAATGTGATCATAATTATTATAATAATAATAATTATTATTATTGGCTAAGCTAGATAATTTGTCATTATTCTTACTGTCAACAACTTTGTGAAAATATTAAAACTATGAATGTGATCTCCACTGGTTCAGACTGGAAACTATAACATTATTCATACAGTAAATACATTTATTTCTCTTCATCTTCATATTTTAAGTCATTTGTTAATCAGTTTGAACTGTGTTAACCTTTACGATTGATGCTATGTATAAATATATTTGATAGATTTGATTCATCTGGCTATGGCTGAGTGTGTATAGTATTAGAAATACTTCTCATATATTATACTGTCAAAAAGTGAAGTGAGACATAACCAAGTCTTCCACTGTGTCTTCTCATCTTTGGTCGTGCAGGTCATCCAGCTGCAGTCTGGTCTGAAGGCAAGTGCAGAGTTTCAAGGAGGGTTAGCCATTGACATTTCTGGAGGCATGGAGATAAGTCTTTGGTACAGAGAGTCCAAGACCAGCGTCAACAACAGGTACAGTCCACACAATAAAATAAAACAGATGTTCCAGGTGTTTATGTCATGTAGCTAGGACACCAGCAAACCTTTAACCTAATGTTAGCTGCTACATATTTAGGTCACAGCCTGAAGTGCAACCATGGAGTAATAAATTATCTTGCTGTGTACGTTAGTGAAGTACCGTATGTAGAATATCGTGTAACACACTCACAGGTCAAAGGTCCTTCTGACAGTCAAGCGATAGAAACCAGCCTTTGTGGCTGAAAGGAAAGAAAGTTGTTTTAGATGTTTGAGCCATGCCACCGCACTACAAATAGATTTCTCTTGATGTTGGATTCGTGTGAACTGTAGAGGAGCTATAAGTGTTGTCTGATTCATTTCTTCCACTGGCACGTTGCTCATAGTGCAGCATTGTGCCACACGCCTGTCGCATTTCTTGGTTTGTGTGGATATGACGTCTGCTCTGTCTGGTTTTCTATTTTAAAACATCAATCAACAGTAGCTGTTGAAAATGTAGCACATCAACACGCTGGGGTCGGTTAGCTCACGGCATCTGGTGATGAAACCAGTTTAACCTACAATACTGAGTTTTAGCTCCTTCATTTTTGTCCATGACACTATTAAAAAACCACAGTCAGGTACTGAAACCTTTTATTTACAGGTTGTCAGTATATTAGATGATGATTTTAAGAACTTTGATTATTATGGGAACATTTAAAAAGTTCTCTAAATATGTGTATACATATACACCCACTTTATTAGGTACACTTGTGCAATCCAACACATCTGCCATGAATTCTACTTTAACTTTAAGGTTATACTGTTATGCCTGAATGGTGTATATTTACTTTATATAGCTAATTAAAACTGTGAATGGGTTACAAAATGTGGAACAGCCCAGATCATGGGGATCTGGATAAGAGTGAAACTACTTGAAAGAATGAAAATATATATTAAAACAGAAGAAAGAGCTGCTGCATCTGTTTTGAGTATTTCTACTAGGAGGGAAATCTTGGATTTGGATTTTTAGGATGATTTGATTGGAGTGTGCCGGAAAATGGCAGAGGCAGGTGAATGGATCAGCATAGCTGTACAACAATAGACTGGTAGGCTATCTATAGAAGCAGAACAAACCACACTGGCATCTCTTTGCCACACAGGATGGATTTTCAACTTGTTGGCATACACTCTGGCTTGAAACAAGGAAAAGTTGTGGCAGGGTGCTTAAGCTGTACTTGTTACTATTAGCATTAGATTCATTGTCCTGCAGAGTCACTGATACAAAAACATAATTACAAATACTTATATATGCTTATATGCCTCAGACGTTATACCAAGGCTAAAGAAAAGCATTGCTGATTGGCTGAGTGTCTGTTATAGTCTTACACAGCTAAATTGCAGGTACCAGTGGCACCATCTGTTTACGTAACTCCTTGCTACTAGTTAAGTGGCGATTGGTACAAGTTACTGCAGGGTTCAAAAGCAACTTTTTTCTTTCTTTTGCTAAGTGACTGTTATGCAATCTAAGCAACAATACTGCACTCTGATATGTCCATATGATTTAAAATTAAGAAAGAACTCTTCAGGATGCAGTTTTCGCTTCTTCAGCCTCATCTTGACCGTACAAATAAATAAAGTACAAATTGAAACATTTATATTTATAAGGAGTAGTGTGAATGTAATGTGAATTCATTCTGTTTTGACTGGTGTGTTGACCACATTTTGATTGGGTTTTCACTTGCTTGTTGCTTCAGGGGAGCCTTAGTGGTCACTGGTAACATCACCGTGGACATGGACTTCATGAGAGCGGGTGTGGAGGTCAGCTTTGAGACAGAGGCATCTCTGGACTTCATTACTACGGTGCAGTTCTCTGAATATCCCTTCCTAGTGTGCATACAGATGGATAAAACCACATTCCCTATCAGGTACAGTAGTAACTTCCCAGTAAAAACTTTTTATTGTTCTTTAATTCAACCAGATGATATAAAATAAAAATTTCTCTTTTTACTTTTCTGCTTTCAGTGATTATGTGTCAAAATATGAGAGCCTGTCATCAGGAAAGAGCGTCGTGTCACGTAAGAGCAAGAAGCAGCTCATCCCCGGCTCTGAATTCCCTCTTCACCAGGAGAACTCAAACATGTGCAAGAGAGTATTTGACTCTAGCTGGTAGAGATACCATGAACTATCCTGGAATGAGTCTTCATTCGTATGGGCAGGTTATTTTAACTCAGGAGGGTTCATTGCATTCAGGGACAGCTATCACACCCCAGCTTCAAGCAGTAAGAGAGAGAAGAGAGGAAAGTGGTGCATGTTTTTTTAACCACACATGCAATGTTTACATTCCTGCAAGTATTTAAGTCAATTTAATTTGGCATTTTGTTTGAAATTGGGAATTTTTGCATTGTCTTTTTATGGATTTATTTGAAAATGTATTTATGATGGGCACATACAGGATGTATCTTTTATTTGATGCATAATACTAAGCATGAAAAGTACCACTGTGATTTTTCCCCGACAAAAATAGAGTAAAAAAAGCACATGTAAATAACACACTAGAGAGAGTGGATTGATTTTCCAATGAATCGAAATGCTCTTTCCTGTCAACATTCCCCTTTTGGAATTAATTAGATACATAGATAGAATAGCACACAGTACACACAATAGTTACAATAGTACACTCACTAGTACACTCGTGTTTACTATGTGGGACATAGTAACAGTTTATTGTTTCATGAAACTGTATGACTGCTCACACACTTGAAATAACTTATGAACCAGAGTCATGACATTCATCCATTCAATTTTTGTTGGTGATTTGTGTAATTGTTCCTACAGAGTCAAAGTGCATTTGTTGTCTTTACACTGTACTTGCAAGACTGGAGATGGAAACTTTGTTTGTTTTGTATGTTGCTGTAATTTCTGTATATCTAAAAATGTTTGGATAATGTTAAGTCATGTATGGTACTCTGAACTTGAGTTTCCATATTTAGGAATCATATTTAGGGTTTGTGAGATTTGTAATTGACAATAAATACTGCACATTACACTGGTAACATTTTGCTTCTTTTAGATTCAGTAAAACACAGGACTTTATTAACTGTGGAGGAAAATTAGGTCAACTTAAGCTCAGCTTTCTTTTAAACAGACACCATGTCAATTTTACTGTACATGCCGCATGTTATTTGTCTTGAGGGGTACTACTGGGTCTATGAAAACACATCTATGTCCCTACAGTAGACACAGAGTCACAGAGTCTTGCTCTTAGGTATTCATGATAAGATTGTGTAATCGAATTGTGAAGATGACAAAAATGAGATGACTAAACAAGTTTTTCTGTTGAGTAAAGACTGAAGACAGAAATTCAGTTGATTATAGAGGATGTTAGGTTACAACAGATGTGTGTAAAGTAAAAGTTAAAGTATTTGCCTAGAAAAACACTACAAGTAGTAGTACCCTAACAATTTTCTACTCAAGTAAAAGTACTAAAGTACATGATCAAAATTTTACAAAAGTAAAAGTACTCTACTAAAAAAACAGCGTATTTTAAACAGTGTAGAATTTGCTGCTGTTAATAACATAAACATAGAGTCAGGTTCAGATCAGTTAAAATGTGATGTTACCTACAGACAGTGGAACAGAAAACGCAGTGGGAAAAGGTGGAGCTGATTTTAACATCTGATGTAGTAACAGGGTTAATCCATAAATGATGCATCAGTGTTTTTGTATCTTCTAAAGTTTTTATAAGAATCTCAACCTACTTAGAGTAACTAGTAACATTTTAGTACTTTTTGAAGTTTTTATAATGATCTAAACCTGCAAAAGAGGAGTAAAAGTAAAAGTAACATAAAATGGAAATACTCCAGTAAAGTACAGTACTTGAGTAAAATTACTTAGTTACTTACTACTTCTGGTTTACAGTGTATGTATAGGAATCATTTAATAAATAATATTAAAACAATTAGGGATGCCATTGCGCAACAAATTCAGATTTTCAATGTTTTCACCACCCAACAGTTGTATTTTCTAAATACTGTACATGTAAAGTGTGATGCCTGCAACAAACCAAAAAAAGTTGAACAGAGATGCCTGACTTCCCAGGAAAAGACTGGCTTGATGACTGCATATGTCCTGTTCCAGTATAGAGCTCTGCATTGATGGCTTCTTCACACAAATTAGTCTGGATGGTACCATACATCTTTGACATGGAGAACCAAGCTGAAACATGGACTCATCTGGGGTGATCCAGCCTTTATGCACAAGATTCTTCTTAAATCTTTTCACCATACTGTGTATGTAGTAAATATGATGGTGAAAGACAAAGTCTTTGCAAATGTTACAAGGTTTGGCACATTGGTGAGCTACAATCCTTCTTTGCTTCCAAAGACTAAACCTTGAGTCAATTGACAAATAACACATTTTAGTTTTTATTGCATTTTGGAAAATGCCCAAACTTTTCTGAAAATGTAGTGCATGATCAGCCTCAACTATACTCACTTGTACTGCATATTAGCAAATGTTAGCATCCAAGCAGACTAGTATAAATGTAATGGGGCTCATTTGTGTAACTGCATAATATTAGATTGATTAATAAATATTGAATATTGAATTTTCAATATTGAACATGCAGTTCTCACATATTTAAACAAAAAGATGAGCTGTGAATAAGTGAGTGAATAAGTAATAAGTAAGTAAGTGAATAAGTCAGTAGGATCTTGAAGATGGACTGTGAGTTGATTGAGGAAAACACAAATGAATTCTCTCTGCCTCTGCACTATCAGCATTTACTTATTGTTGTTTATCATGTCACTGCGCTAAAAGTATTCTGCATCATAAGTATTCTGCATCCTTCGCTGTTTGGCAGCAGTACTGATGTGTTTAATTATGGGTCAGGTGTGGCCTGCTCAGGGACACGTCTGCAAACTGGATGTAAACCCAGGGTTCTGCTCAAGGGGCCATATTCACAAAGCTTGCTACGCCTAAAAGTTGCTCCTAGTGATTAAATTCTTAGACTTATGATGTTTTCTAAGAATTTCCCTGTAATAAAAAAACCCAGTAAAGTAAAAATGATTCACAAACCTTCTTAGTTCTTAAAAGAGCATGTAAGGTGAAAAACTGTTAGGAGTATGAATGAGGACTTCTAAGAGACTTCAGTATTCCTTAGGCAGGGGACAAAACGTAGGAAGGAAAGAGAGGTAGAAAATATATTAACCAACACTGAATGATGGTGAGACAATGCAGTAATCGCATAGGGATAGTGTTTGTGGTCGATCTCATTAGAGATGAGCTCACATCACACAAGCAGAGCAGTAACACTGTAACGCCAAAAATATATCACAACATGAAACAGTGCAGCAGTGTTGACTTGTCTTGACCTGCACCCTTTTATCAGCAGAGTGATCAAGCAAACTATTACAGACCTTTTACAGCTTCACACTGGGACCCACCCCATTCACGCCTTGCATAGTGGCTTCTCCAGTGTTTGTTTGTGTAACTCATGGGACATACAACTGCATCGTTGCACTCACTGACACTGTATTAGACATAAACCAGTCAGAACATATTGTGACTGTAATCATGTTAACATCACTAACCGAACAACCTGAAAGTACAAATTAACAGTCCCATGAGTGATCCATTCATGGTACAAGTCACAAAGTCCAAGAAACCATTTCACTGATCAACCCCATCACAGTCTGACTAATTGATGCAAATTAGTTAAGTTAGGCTAAGTTAGGAGCTCTAACTTAGCATTAAAATGATTGTGAATACTGCACCAGACTTGTTTTAAGAAAGATTTTTGCTCTAAATGAAAATGTTATTCTGATGTGAGGGATGAGGACAGCTGGATTGTAGATTTAGAGAATGAGCTGTGACTTTTTGCTGTGTATCTGCATTATGAATAATTAATCAAGTCAGCTGTGCCAAATTACGTGTGCCCTCTCTGCTAGATCAGAGACTAATATATATATTTAGTATGTAATTTCTGTTTCTGTGTGATAAAAACAGTGTTTTACTAACTTCACAGTAAGATCCAACATTGTACAAGTCACTGAGAGTGCCGCAAAGGAAATGAGAAGGTGTTTGAAGCTGCCTCTGTGTGTCTGCTGGTGCCAGGCATTAGCACAAAAATTGTACTGCATCAGCAATAAAAGGGATTTTGAGGAGGTTCTATGGAAAATGCTATTTTGGTCCAAAATGCACACCAATATTACAGTGTCACCTAATCTGAATAGACACAGCCCAAACTGCACATTTTCTCCAACACTGGCGCAATCGATGGTGCCATGAAAATTTGCAAAAGCAGGGGCAGGCTAAAAAACACATACTAATGGTGAAGAAAATTGCAGAGCTGCAGGGCCCCATGTGTCCAGGTCTGTTGATCCTGTGCAGAAATGGTCTCAGATCAAATTTGAACACTCACCGGTCATTTGCTCATGTTACGAGTACCTTATTAGCCCACAGTAAATGAACACACTTGTTGATCCAGGTGAGGCAATAAATGTTAACTCTTCTTGTGTCGCAGCTGTGACATCAGAGCTCCTGTTGGCGTCGAAACACAACAACTGGTCCTTAATGTAGATTCTTCAGAAACTACTGAGAGCAGCTGGGGGCAAACCAGTGCCTGCCAGTCTCGCTGCATCCAGGGCAACCAAGTAAACACAGCAGCAAACTGTCAGGTTAAACTTAAGCCTCAGCCCGGGTGATGTTTCAGTGACACCAGAAAGCTAGCCTGGCAGAAGCCAAATATGTACTTCTGTTGGAATAAATCTGTTTGATTACCTTTGACCCATGCCATTCATATTTGTATCTTTTAGTGGTGAAACTTTATCAACTATGTATCAAGCTGCAACAACAATAATTAGGTCAGTGAGCTAAAAAAAGAGATTACTACAAACAGAAATATGTACTAACATTACTTGTGTATTTTCTCTTTTTCTCTCTCTGAAAATCTCTGCAGGTATATTGCTGGTCCTACCAACCATGCTTGTTGTTGTTCTTAACTCTCTCCACTTTCCACTCACTCCAACCAGTCAAGGCAGATGGCCGCCCATCCTGAGCCTAGTTCTGCTCCAGCAAAGGAACGGAAAGGAAAGGAACGTCTTCCTCTTCACTGTCACCTAGTGCTTGCCCAGGTGTGATTTTCTGGGCTTTCTCTATCCTTCAATATAGTTGTATTGTTATATTCTGCAAGGTCTTAAACCTTACATTGTAAAGTGCCTTGAGCTGACTTTTGTTGTGTTTGTGAAGTGTATGTGTGAATTGTGTAACTGTATAAATATCCTGAATTGAAATTAGTTGAATTCAACTGAATGTTACAAAACAGTACAAAATTCCATAATGATGATAAACAATGTCTGAGAAAGAATATCAGTTTGAATGAAGTATGAATGATCATGGATATTAGTGATACTCTAAAAACTCTTACTGGGAACACTGCAATGTATGACTTTATCAAATTTACTTTCTTGAATTTAGTGTTAGTGTTTCTCACAATTTATAAATTGTTGATACAGTGCGGCTGTATCCACTATCTAAATTCTTTAAATTTTTGATAACAGTGCCTAAAATTTTAAATAAAGTGGTTTATACATGTGTAATTTCTGTAAAGAGAGATGCTGATTTGAAGACTCAAATTGCAGTAAATAGCATAAGTGTTTCACTGAAATACAATTAGAATAATTTGAATTCATGGAGTGAATGGTTGTCTGTCTATATGTGGCCCTGCGATGGACTGGCGACCTGTCCAGGGTGTACCCTGCCTCTCGCCCGTAAGCTGGCTGGGATAGGCTCCAGCACACCTGTGACCCCTGCGGGGACTAAGCGGTTCAGAAGATGAATGAATGAATTCATGGACACAGAAAATTCAGTAGCTTGCATTTTGAATTTATTGCAAACATGTAGGCTTGTCAGTCTACATACACTCATTCATCATATTCATTACTTTCAAGGTTATAAGAGCAAACACAGCACTTACTTCTTCTTTCAAGGTATCCCTCTGCTGTCATCCTGACCTCAGCCTTTTTCTGGGGCAGCATTTTTAACACCAGACATAAAACATATACAGTGTCACTTTGTGACTGTATAGTCATTAAACCATCTCATTAAAATGTGCCCTTTTACTTTAAGCATTCGCAAACTTTACACACTTATCTCAGACTGTCTCACATTCAGTTAACCACTTTTTATATACAAAAGCAAGCTTTGAAAGTCAGAGTGAGCAGGTCAGCACATCTTTGGGGCCAAATTCACCAAACACAATTAAAATGTTTCTGGTTCAAATAATGCAGTTCATATAGAGCTGCTGCTGTCACCAAGGTTTACAGCCATTCGGTGCTGTCAGTGCTGGTGAGAACATCAAGTGCATTAGTTAGATTATTATTCACAGATAAAGGTCATACAGGTAACTACCAATATGCATACAGGAGAACAGTTTTAATAAGTCGTGTTTACAGCATTAGAATAGCTGTTTATTGGATCTTTGAGATTAAAATAATTTTCTCTTTTATATAATTTCTCATATCATTAAAAAAAGTGTAAATGTTTTAAAATTAATCACAAAATAAAAAAATATGTGTGTTTACCTTTGGACAGCTGTAAATTCAAGATCACATCACTTGATTTGGACTTGTATATATTAAGAAACATTGCTTTGATATGTTACATTAGGTGCCCTATGACCTTTCTACAGATCTTAATGTTTCTAAACCTTTGTTTCTCTTTTATTTGCACTGCAAATTAATTTAGCATTAAAATATGATTACTCTTGACATTGTGTTAATAATCAAATGTACAAATTTAAGTTAGATTTCACCTCTAAATATATAAAATTTTGCAAAACAAGTAGCTCTAAAGAGCAAACCATTTAATATCTACTGCACATTCAACAAAAAATCTTCCAAATCACTGCATGAATTCATACAGTTTATAACCAAATCAACTCATAGGGCAGATTTTCTAAGAGCGCATAGCATGTATTTTCACAGAATTAAGGTACGTAGACTGACCAGCAGATCCAAATACCCTTTAATATATGTTTAGTTTTGAAACAAAAATCAATCTGCAGTTTAGATTATTTCTACACGGGATGCAGGTAAATTTGAGTAAAGCAAAAGGATCTATGATGCCCCACTGTGTATTCAAAAGGAAACAGGACAGAAAAAAGAAAATAACCTCAGAATTTCATTGTACACAAAGCTCTAATTAAAATATATTTTATTCTAGTCTGGATGTCAGTTTATACACATTTAAGAAAGAGAGGTCGAGGGGTTTAAACAAGAGAAACAGACATAGCTGTGTCTAAAGTCTGAAGACACACCCAACATACATACACTCTGTACACTGCTGTCTACAGTGAAGTAACATGACTCCTTGTTGTATGCTCACAGAATTCTGAATGCCATACATTACTCACAGC
>OMLM01004715.1:43398-78324 GCA_900302695.1 Helostoma temminkii
TAGATGTCTACAGAGCACTTTGTGTTCAGTTTTAGTCCCGTTTTAATGCCGTTCTGTGTAATGATCTCCTCTTTCAAGTGGTGAGAAATATCTGCAGCCTTTGTCACGCACATGTGCTCTTGTAAAAAGCTGATTAGAAACCTACATTCTATAGTGATTTGTAGTTTCAAGATAATACATTTGTATATAATGCTATTTTTAGTTTTTATTCTTGAATATATCTTCAACATATAATTTTTTTTTTCCAGTCATGAATCAGTTTGCCTGATTTAACTGAAAAGTATTTAAGTTCATTTGAATTCAACAACATCAGACAAAATAAAATAGCCGTGCATAATGTGTCAATGGCAGAAAAAGATGGAACGTTTGACATGTCACTGCTCGGTCTTTCAGCTTCTGAGGATGACCATCACTAAACAGAGGCTGGGAGATGAAGAGGTCGGAGCGCGACACTTTCCTGCACATGAACGAGAGGATCTGGTCAAACAGTTAGAAAGAGCGAGGGAACAGGTGACATTGGAGGAATTCAGATTATTGATGTTGCATTCAGATATCATCTTGGAGTCAGTTTTCTGTGTAACATAACATCATTCACTTAACCTGACAAGTTAAATGTACTTGATTTAAGTATTTTTGTTATTTCAAGCAGAGTTTGAACAGGTTTGTTCTCAAATCAAATTCAAAATGAGCTTTTTATTCTTTTTAAGAAATGCTGTCATCCTTGACACAAAGTACTCACTGTGTATTTAAGCTGCATAGATTCCACAAATGCATTTATTTATAACAGCTGCATTGTCATAAATAAGAGAAGTCGTTCCCTTGATTGATCAGGATAAGATGTGTTAATAATAGAGCAGCTCGTCAAAATACATGAGTTCAGTCGAGCCAAGAAAGAAATATGATACCCGCATGTGTAGAAATGCTCTTTTCTTCAAAAAGTCAATATAAAAGTGTGTGCTATTGAAATATTAATGAAATATTAACCCTCTAAATAAGAGGTTTCTGCTGGTTTCTGTGCTGTGTGTTGCTGTAGAACGAAGTGCTGGAGCACAGTGTGAAGTCGCTCACAGACGAGCTGCACGACGTGCGAGCAGAGCGAGACGTGTTTCAGCAGAAGGCTCATCGTCTCAATGTAGAAATGAACAACATCGTGGGGAATGACAACATTCGGATTTTAGACATAGATGCGCTCTGCATGGAGAACAGGTAGGTCACTTTTTAAAAAGTTTAGATTTACTAATTTGTCAGTGCCTCATTCCTGAAACACAGTTAACTTGCTGACAAGTTAAATAAAACAGTTTATACATGATTTACACCAATGTATCTTTGTCTTCTATGCATTTGAGTAATAACTATATCTTCTATCATTTGAAAACAGATTTGTGATGGAACTGATGAGCCATAATAATTTCTAATAATTGAAAATGTTTCTTTCAGGTATTTGCACGAACGGCTCAGGCAACTTCAGGAGGAAGTGAATTTGCTCAAAACTAATTTGATGAAATACAAGGTAGCTAAATTATTATTTCTTCAGTATTTATTCTAACAGTTGTTATATTTTAAAATAACATTTTCCATGTTATTCAAGATAGACAGAGACACATCAGTTTGTTTAACAAACATTAAAAGATGCTGCTTCACTGAAAATTGACGCAGAAACTTACTCAGTAATGTTTCTGACTGATTTCAGAGTGCCCTGGAGTGTAGGAGAAACTCTAAAATCTGTGGCAAGCCCAACAGTAGTGCACTGACTGGGGTGCTTTCTGCCAAACAAGGTCAGAACAAACATATTTAAGACTCAGAATTCAATAAAACATTTACATGTGCTGTAAACCCTGAAGGCAGTGGTTAGTTTTTACGTGATCTGTGACTGCTGATGTGTGCGCAGTGAAGGAGTTGTTACTCTCTGAAGAAAACAGCTGCAGTTTGCCAGTGACTCCACAGTCCATCTCAGACCTCAAGTCTCTTGCCACAGCTCTGCTGGAAACGATCCACGAGAAAAACATGGTCATTCAACACCAACGCCAAATCAACAAGTACTGAAGCTCATATATTTCTGTTAAGTCGGAAACAACTTTAAAAGCTGGACAGAGCTCATAAATTTTATCATTTTGTCTTCCTGACGTTTTTTTATTAGGATTCTTGGAAATCGAGTAGCAGAGCTGGAGAAGAAACTAAAAACATTAGAGATGTCTGGATTATGGAGCCTACCAGGTGGAAATAAGTGCCTTGATATGTTGAGATTAATTTGAAGCTGTAATTCTATATTATTATATAGTTATTTACCTGGCTTATTCTTTCTCCTGTCCTTTTGCTTCTTGCTGCCTGGAGGCCTGACTTATAATGTGTCTCTGGGAATATATGGAAGTATGTTCCTCTAATAACTGTGTTGTATAGTTTTAACTTCTGCCATCAATTCTCCTACTTTATGTGACATCACATTTCTTTATTTCTACCCAATCAAAGCCAGTAGTGGTTTACAGTCGGCTAAATGTGCACCACTTTCATAAGAGCTTATTTTGAATTATATTTTGTCATAACAGGAGGAAAAAACACCATCATCCTGGACACTCAGCAGGCTGAGTCAAAAGATTCTCCTGGGCTGGAAGGTGATGATTCAGTGCAACAATACACCATCTATTTTTTAATATTTATTTATTTCATGCTAATCGTGTATCTATTTTTACAGGTGACACAGGGTTTAAAAATAAACCAGCTGAGCAGCAGAGCTCTTCAGATGTTTCACATGAAAACGGTGAAACACCAGCGTTATCAGGTTGTCAGAAGGAGGCAGCAGCGTCATCTGACACGAAGACGTCCCAACAGAAACCCTCACACCTGTCAGCTGTTGAAGAACCAGCAAGTCCTCAAACAGAAGCACTAAACAGTGATGAGTGCCACGACAAAGGCTGCACACAGATCACAATGGATTTAACTGCTTTAACAAAAGAAGATTGCCTAAGAGATTTCCCTTCCACCGTCACAGATGTGAGTCCACCCTATCAGTCAGACCCCCGCCACTTACACCACACTTTAGAGAAGTTGGATCCCACAGGAGGAAGCCAGGAGGAGTCGGATGAAGCAGCTGAAACTGAGATAATTATAACAGAGAAAAGCCTTCCTAGTCCTTCATCCACCGACGTGTCCACTGCTGCTGCCGAAGAGCCAGAGGATGTCCTGCCAAACCACCACACAGAACTTTCAGAGGATACAGATGTTTGCGTTAGTCAGGAAATCTGAAGTCTTCCCTCATTCACTCACACGTTGCAGAGCATCAGGACACAATACAACAATGATGATTATAGACAAAACATGGATTTGCAATATTAATACAAATATATTAATACTCATTATTATTTTTATGAACCACTAAGATGTTACGGTTAACAGATGATGTGTTTTCTACAAGAACCTGCCTGCAGGAGTTTGTTCTTTGTGCTGAAGGTCATTATTATGTTGAATCAGGAAAGGGACGTTCCCAAACTGTTACACACTGTGTAACAGTGGGTGGGGTTAAGATAAGTGATTAAAAAGTAGCAGACAAGGGCTGTAGACTGTGGCTGATATCAGTTAGTCATTAGAATAAATTCTTTGACTTAGTTAAGTTACTGTCACCTGTTCAGAAAGACACAGATTCTGCTTTTGATTCACATGGAAAATGTGTTAAAATAAAAGGACCAAAATAAGAATCAATAAGAAATGATAGTCTCCTGTCATGTTCTGCTTCTGTCCCATGACATTAAAGAAACTATATCATACTGATCACTGTATCAGGAAGTGGACGTACAACTGTTTTGACTTATGTTTAAGATAAACAAAGGTTTTATTGTTTTTCATATGTAAAAACATATATCCATAAACATAGATTCATATTGTGTATTATTTCCTCCAGTCTGTCTATAGTTTGTTACAACCTAATATCTTTGCACAATTTTTAACTATGAAAAACAATCTATTGTCATCCAATGTATAAGCTGCTAACACAATGCATGATAAAATGCTACAGATTAAAGATAAATGATAATGATAAAAATGAGAATAACAATGACAATAAGACAATAAATACAGAACTTATTGGTCTCTAAATTAGCAGTACAAAAAAAAATACTGGTCTGGAAAGTAATGAGCACACTGTACTGAAGATGAAGCTTAATACAGAAATATATTCTGTCTTAAAGTTTTTCTGTAATTTTAGAGTCTGCTGTCATGCTAGGCGCTCAGATAATGTTGGTGTTTAGCAGGTGTGATATTTACCACTTTCACCATCTGGTTTTCTTAATCAGACAACTAGCAGAATTGATACAAGGAATACATGGATACAAAGACCAAATCTCTAAGCTGATGTATAGATTTTCCACTTCTGCAGAATTAATTTCTCCTCAGTCGCCGGTCATACTGCTTATGGTGCAATTTCCAGAGAGTGGGAGAGGAAATCCCAATAATGCAGCAGCCAAGCCTCCGGCCTGCATTTCCATGCAGCAGGCTCCCAGCATCTCCACCTCGCCCTAAATCATCTATCTTTTCATGGATTACCACAGCCCTTCCTATTACAGACAGTCCTCCAAACAGTGTTGCTTCAGACTCTGTCATGGCATTGATTTTTCCTTCCTGAGGCACAAAGTTACCAAAGTCTCCAGGATGGTTTGGGTGATGTACATCATATGGATTGTAGTGGCCACCAGTGGAGTCGCACCCCTGTCTCAGGTCTCCGTACTGATGGATGTGCACCGCTCTGGGCTCTGGATTGTCCACTTTGGGGAAGCCACTGACCCGGAGAAGGACTTTAAGTTTCCCGTGAGGATAATCCTGTTTAAACAGCACTTGACCATACACTTTGGGCAGGTTCTCAGCTAGTGAGGTGCTGGGTCTCATTTTGCAGGCTGCATACAGAGTGTCATTGTGCTGTGAGACCTCTGGTGGAACCAAAATGCCACTGTCAGCTGAGACAAATTGTTGACAGCCTGCCAGCATAACCAACAAAGCAGCTTCCATTATACTCATTGACCTAAAAGGTATAAAAAATATCAAGACAATGAATCAGATTCAAAAGCTTGTCGTATGTTTTGCATTCACAGTCATTAATGTAGAGTAGAGGGCAGCAATTATAGCCTAAGTAAAAGTAGCATGACTCTATTAAAAGATTTTGCAAGGTAAAAGTCCTGCATTATTCAATGCAGCAGTATCACCAGAAAACAGTACTCGGCACATAGAAAAACTATTTTCAAACTGCATATTGATGCATCATTATCACTGTCATCAATAATATGTAAGGAGCATTAAATATTGTTTACTGTATGTACCAGTCATTACATGGTTGAATCTGAAAAATTCTCATTTAATAACATCAGCAAGTTTTCAATCAAAATATGAATCTACAAAAACTTACATTATATGTATTTATATAACTAATTATTCTTATCATACCAATTAATCAAGTGAAGTGTATTTTAATACAGTTTAGTACATGCCCTCAGTGACTGTCCAGCATTGTAAAATTATACATGTACAATATTTCTGAACATAAAGTGGCACAAATATTATTCAGCAGAGCTTTAAACACTGTCTTCACTTATTTTTCCTCCCTGACCTGTTCATAAATCAATGCACAAAGCGGCTTGTTGACTTTACAGTGTTGTTTAACCCTGAAAAAACAACAAAGGGGCCAGTTAAAACATGCAGGTTGTTCTGTTCTTATCACTAGACAGACATGATGTCGCAGTAACCTACAATGCAAATAAAGTTAATTACAGGTCAAACGCAGTGTTCACTTACCCGTGTGGACGCATGGTTATTAAAGAGAACACGCACAAACTAAACACCAAAACTTTGCTATTTAATAAAGATGGTTCAGTGTTGGTCGTGTGACGAAGCAAGATGCAACATGTTTCATAAAACTCTTGTGTAAGCGTGTTAGTAGGCGTTGCTTGCCGAGGGAGGAGCTGAGGTCTTCACGGAGGTCAGTATTTTCCAGACAGCGTTTCTCTGTCTTCTTTCAGTCACGGCATCGTTGGTCGATAAGTAAACTTAAATGTTTAAAATGTAAAAAGATAAAGTGCATCATCCCTGTGTTGTCCAACACTCACACACACCTGAAGTGGCTACTGGACATTTTGGGGCCACCTTCCATCAATGGGGAAACCTGAGCCGGAGGTGATGCACACCGAGGATTGAATAGGATGAGTGAGAATAACTGTGAAGGTCGTCCGTCATTTTGACAGATAACACTCACAGTCAGCTTATATTGTGTTTACATTAATCACCTTTTTCCAGTCGTGTGTTTTATGTCACGTTTAGTGTCCTTGTTTTCCACATGACTTTTGTCACTGCACACATTTACTTCACAACTTCTGTGGCACCACACTCACACAGGCAGACGCGCGGATCTTTTTTTCAGTTTTGCGCACAGAGAAGCGCACATAGCGGAGGAAATGCAGACACCGCAGTGCATGTGACTGCATGGGGCTGACAGCGCGTTAAGCAGCGGGAAAAAGCACCGATTGTTCACTGAACTCCAGCTCCTGCTGATAACTGCATGTCAACCTGCGGTGAACACAACAGGACAATGTACCGAAGTTTTTGAGTCCAGACAGTTGTCATCCAGTTACTGTGGTTATAGTAAGTTATAGATGAGACATTTTGTCATTCCTAGCAGTGTGGTAAACCTCACACATCTCCTTCTGAGAAATGTCACATCTAGTGTTTTCACATAAAGGCCTGTAAGTAGTAAATGTTATCCTTCTGGTTTATGTTGGGCTGAAACTGTTGGCTGAATATATACATAATGGGAGCTGCTATTAATGATCTCTGATTCACTGAAGAATAGACGGAAGTGCACACTTTACAAAGATCACACATGCAGTGTTAAGTCATTGAAGCACAATAGGATGAATAAAAATTGGTGCATATATTTTTATTTCTCTTTTATGAGATCAGGGGAGATGAAGATTGAGTGTTTGGCTCCTTTATTTCTTCTGTTCTGCCAAATCTAAGTGGACACCAGTAAGTGGTAGAAGCACTCAATGCATTAGGAGTCAAGACTCTTGGTCACATGAAGTGTATCCAAGAGGCAGATCTTCTGAGTGAGTACTTTTGTTGTACTTCTACTTCTGTACTACTGCTACTCCTAAACTTATACTTTATTGTAATATTTAAAGACTTAGAATAGATGGAGTTTATCCTGGTGTGTCTGATTACCAGGTGCACTGTCCAGTCATCACATGTAAACATTGTCTGAATGGTACATTACACAATGTTTTCTAACCATTACTTTATGTGGATCACGTTTTTTAAGTTACTGATAAACCTAATCTGAAAGACAAAGTCAGCATTTTATTAACAAACCCTGTTATTGTTGCTATACTTAATTTGAGTTCTTAGGTTTTGGTTATTTTGACAACCTGACAATAAAGAATAATGAAAAATAAAATGTGTGTAATTTGTTTAATTGGTGAAAAAATAATGTTGATTAAAAGTTAAAGTTGTTTAAAAGCATCACTTTTTATAGACTATATCATATGTTGATTTCCAAGGTTTAATTTTCATCAAACAACAAAAACTTTCCTAGTAGAGAAATCTTTTTTTTTTCAATCATATGTTTTTGATAAATCCGGCGTGACATCGAGATGAATATAGGAGGCAAATGTCGCAAATGTATGAGGCCCTGAATAATTTTAACCATATATATGTGTGGTTATCATTAATTTAACCAAGGCTTCAATATTTTTGGCGGCACACCATTTGAGAGAGACAGTTGTAAATGTGCCTTCGCTCCTCCAGACCTGCAGGCGGCAGTGATGAGATCTGTAACAACAACTGTGAAGAGAAGAAAGCACTCAGCTCAGGAATCAGGAAACAAGTTAGTTACATATTGCCCGGCAGAATCACAATTCTGTTTGTGCAAATTGATTAGAGCTAAGCCACGATTTTTTCCTAAAACATGTCGAAAAGGCATCGTCTGGACTTGGGCGATGAATACTCCTCTAGTAAGAAGAGGTCTGATGGGTAGGTGAAGCTCCATAGTTAACATGTCTGCTCTAACCACTTAGGTAACAAGCTAAACGTTAGCGGATGCTAATTGACTTTGCTAATGAATAACAAGAGCCGAGGTATTAAAACTGTAAGCTTAGCCTTTAACGCTAAATATCGTAGCTCTGGTTTAACCCGGCGCCTGCAAACAGCAGCTCAATATTCTTCGGGTGTAACATTAGTGTGTCAAATGTATATTGCCTGGTTGCGCGGTGCTAAGTTCGCGTAAGGCTAGCCGACCAGCTAACAAGCGAAGCATCAACGTTACCGTGACCGTTGAGGCACGTGTGTGCTCAGCTAACCGCAGTTTAGCCAGTTGCTAACAAGCTTAACGTTAGCTAGCTAACTTTGCTAACACCTATCTAATAACACACTGAAACCCCAATATAGATACACTTATGAATGATTATATCGAGGCACGCTAACATGCGGACTAAAGAGAGCTCTGATTTTTTTTTTCTATTTGGTATTAGTTGAACTGGTTTGATCAGCGATATCAGACTGTCCATGAGAGAAACACTCAGTTTTCAATTCATTAGGACCTGCACCAAGCTACCTAAAGCTAGTAGTAACAATAATCACTGTTTTAGGTCAAGGGTCGTCTAAATTAATTTATTCAAACATTAAAAATAAATAATGTCTTGAAAGCACGTTTTTAGAAGCACATTGATATTGCTGTGTACACTGTCCACTTTTCAAACGTGAACTGCTCAAAACCAACTCACCGACCTAACGTTACTTCACTATGATGCCCACTGTCATTGTAAGTGTGGTGGAAATTATTTTGCCTCCATATCACAATGTCTGAGTTGTTTATTAGAGAGAGGTTGGAAAAACCATGTGCGCACCTTGAGGTGTACATGTGAGCTCTGACACTTTGCTTGTTTCCCTGCAGTGTTTGAGCAATAGTGCAACAACAGATCAATGAGGGAACTTAGTAAAGCTGTAAATCTGAAAGACAGTCTGTTGAATTGTCTAATTCAGTTTGCAGATGCCCCATTAAGCTGAACTTCCTAAAACCATCTGACTATTGTTTTAGGATAGAAAAATAACATAACTGTTATTAGATTGATTTGTTTAGTCCGTTAAATGTCTATTGATCTCAGGTCATTGTGTTTTGTAGTTAGTGACTCCTCTTGTCAACATGTCAAAGTGTCCTTGGGAAAGACACTGAACACCAAATAGTTTACAGTAATCAGTCAGACACCTTGCACATTAGTTTGCTGTTTCATTTGTGTGTAAATAAGTTATTGGAATACAAATTTGTTGGCACTCAAATAATAACACTATTTAAATTAAAATTATTTTCCATCTTTTTGTAAAGTTAGTAGGCATTGTTACATTAGACTGCATTACGTTTAGCTAAATGTTCATTATAATCTAACAACAAAGTGTACATGTAACCTGGCCCACCATAAATCGGTCATTAGCATATTGCCAATATAGTATTTAATTTTAATTAGAATTATGTTGTTCCTGTTTAAAATGTGTGTATATATATAGTTCGATGTTTATCTGATTTTAAACCCCATTCTGTTGCATGTTACTGCTGCATTCATGTCATGAGTTATAACCATTTGCAGGTCTTAATAACATTTATACCTCTAGTCAGGAAAAAAAGTTTCAGGTGTGATTAGCATTGTCCCTGAATCCCTAACTAACCATATAAACATCTGAAACCAAACCACTCTGCATCATATCACAAAGCTGTCAGTGTGAATATTCCATCTCTACTATTCATCACATATGATGTGAACATGGCACAAGCTGTCTTAATACCTGTCCACTGTTACAATAATATAGGCAGAAAGCCATCAAGTAGCTTCTAATGTTTTTTTAATACAATGGAAATGTTTACAGAAGAGACCGGGATCGTGACAGAGACCGAGAGGATCGTTCCAGGGACCGGGACCGTGATAGGGACCGGGACAGGGACAGAGACCGTGACCGAGACACAAAACCCTCCAGTGTGCCGCCAAACAGCACGCCACCTGTGGTCAGCTTAACACCCCTCAAGCAGATGGCCATGCATCAGCAGATCAATCCATTCACCAACCTACCGCACACACCACGCTTCTATGAGATCCTGAAGAAGAGGCTACAGCTTCCAGTGTGGGAATACAAGGAAAGCTTCACCGATATAATCACACGTCATCAGAGCTTTGTCCTTGTTGGAGAGACTGGCTCTGGAAAGACAACACAGGTTTGAAATGAATAAATTTGCCTTCTTATCTGCTGGACATGAAAACTTGTGTAATACTGCATATTTAAAATGTTAAGCGATTTAAAAAAATGTTTCTAATTCCTTGTCACCTGTGCTTGAATGTCCAGATCCCACAGTGGTGTGTGGATATGGTGAGAGGCTTGCCTGGTCCAAAGCGAGCAGTAGCTTGTACTCAGCCCAGGAGAGTGGCAGCCATGAGCGTGGCTCAAAGGGTGGCAGATGAAATGGACGTCATGCTCGGACAGGAAGTCGGTTACTCCATCCGATTTGAGGACTGCAGCTCTGCCAAGACTATTCTCAAGTAAGTGATTGAGGTTCCATCATTTAAAGGCCTAAAGCGATCAGTGTTGAAGTTCAGAACATCTTGATATAACAAATCATGCATTTTATTTTTTAAGGTACATGACAGATGGTATGTTACTACGAGAAGCAATGAATGACCCGCTGTTGGAGCGATACGGTGTGATCATTTTGGACGAGGCCCATGAGCGAACTCTGGCTACAGACATCTTGATGGGAGTGCTCAAGGAGGTGGTGCGTCAGAGAGCGGATCTGAAGGTATTTTAAATTGTTTGCTTGCATGATTCTTTGTGAATGTTACTGTCATGCTGCAGTCAAGTACTTTACTAAATATTTAGGCTGATAAATTGAATTCAATATTGAGTTTTATGGTAGTGTAGAAATTCCATAACCTCACAAAACAAGGACACCACTTAAGTTTATTAATTTAAATTACTGAATACATAGAATAGTCCTTTGACTCTTGTCATACTTTTATTACTTTTTCAAAAACACCATACTCACGAGGAACTTATTGGATGACAAGGAGCAGAAGTTTATACTTACAAAAAATTTTTAAGACTAAGAATAAAGGTTTTATTCCACTAATTTAAACTAAGAAATGAATGATGTGAAATTGGAAGTGACATTAAAATCTTAATTTAGTCAGCAAAACTCCAAAGTTCATGAATTTTGTAGTTGAAACAAAGGAAGTAGGAAAAAAAGCCATGTTTCCATCATGTACAGGTGATCGTCATGAGCGCCACCCTAGACGCTGGGAAGTTCCAGGTGTATTTTGACAATTGTCCTCTGCTGACTATTCCTGGTCGCACACACCCTGTGGAGATCTTCTACACACCCGAACCAGAGCGAGACTACCTTGAAGCGGCAATTCGCACTGTCATTCAAATTCATATGTGTGAAGAAGATGAAGGTGACTGCCTTCTCTTCCTCACTGGTCAAGAGGTAAGACCTTCGGTGCTTGTAACACTGATCCAGGGAGAAGCATCACTATCATCACGTCAGCCTGTTTGTTGCGCCGCTAAATAAAATTAAACCTTTCTTTCAGGAAATTGACGAGGCCTGCAAACGGATCAAGCGTGAGGTAGATGACCTCGGACCTGAAGTTGGAGACATCAAAATCATTCCACTGTATTCCACGTTGCCACCACAACAGCAGCAAAGGATATTTGAGCCTCCTCCTCCAAGGAAGCCCAATGGTGCAATAGGAAGAAAGGTACAGGACAGAACAGATAAATTCAGTTGCATTATGAAACTATTTATAACCATATTTTTTCTACTCTTATTTAAAAAATGTCTGTCTTGTTTAAAAAAACAAACAAATGTTCTTCTTAGGTTGTTGTGTCGACAAACATTGCTGAGACCTCTCTGACAATTGATGGTGTCGTGTTTGTCATTGATCCTGGATTCGCCAAACAGAAAGTAAGTGAAGAGTGACTGAGCTCACTGCTGTTTTCATTTTGTGTGCTGTTTGCTCTGCTGGTTTTTCCTTTAATCACATTGTAAAATAGTGTACATCCTAGATCAACTGCTTTTACCTAAATGGGCTTTCAATTGTGTGTGTGCAGGTGTACAATCCACGTATCAGAGTTGAGTCTTTGCTTGTCACAGCCATCAGTAAAGCGTCTGCCCAGCAGAGGGCAGGACGAGCCGGCAGAACACGTCCAGGAAAATGTTTCCGGCTCTACACAGAGAAGGCCTACAAAACAGAGATGCAGGCAGGTTGCCTCAGTTACATGAACTGTTTGAGTCCTTCTTTTTTTGAGATTTGACAGTATATACAAGAAAATCTCACTCGACAATGTACTTGTGTTCAGATGTGTGTATACATATACATTTCTTTTCCATTTGCTCCTTGTAGTTTTTCTTAATGTTACATTACCAGTTAGCTTTAACATTGTAATCATCCCTCTGTAGGACAACACATACCCTGAGATTCTTCGGTCCAACTTGGGATCTGTTGTGCTACAGCTGAAAAAACTCGGAATCGATGACCTGGTGCACTTTGACTTTATGGATCCGCCAGGTGAGTCAGCATGCATTAAAGAATACTGCAACATCCAAATGTGTCTAGTTATACACAACCTTCTGACCTTTCTATCCGTTCCCTCCTGCTGCAGCTCCTGAAACACTGATGAGGGCTCTTGAACTTTTGAATTACCTCGCAGCTCTCAACGATGACGGTGACCTGACGGAGCTGGGCTCCATGATGGCAGAATTTCCACTGGACCCCCAGTTGGCTAAGATGGTCATTGCCAGCTGCGAGTTTAACTGCTCTAATGAGATCCTTTCCATTACTGCCATGCTGTCAGGTAATGCCCAGGACTGGGCTGATCTCTTCCTTGCCTTCTATAGGCCTCAGGGTTAAAAAACAAATAACTGATGGTATTTGGGGGGGATGTGCAAACTAGAATGTAGTATTTGCACAGCATTTTTGAAAAACACGAGAATAAAAGCAGGACATTTAACTTAACTTCATATTTCATTGACTGTATATTGTTTAGTATTGAAAAGATTGAACACATTTAGCAATGTTGGCAATTGTAAGACCAAGTTTCATTTTATTCTTCCTAAGGAAACATTTTATAGGCAATATATTCCTATGTCTAAAAAAAGTAATACAATTGTTTTTAAATCCACAAGTTTAGCTTTAACTAAATGGATAAATGGATAAAATTTTCTGTCTTCAAATTAACAATTTTTGATTACCTTTGTTTATTGAATAGTTACTGAGCCTTTTCAAACGTGTTTCATAATCAGAGCATGAGGATAGGGCAGGCACCACTTGAATTCTTTGCATTTGCCATCTATATGAGAATTGTCTTTTCATTGAAATGTGTTGTATACTTTCACTATTATCAATATCGTGTAGTCTAGGGATGTACCGATACCAGTATCGTGTCCGATGCCGCCCTTGTGTACGCATACTTGTAAAACTTCTCCAATACCCCACCCACTGCTGCTTTATAGCGGAGTGTTAATCTTGTTTTGGATGAGCGGGTAGGCGAGAAATGTCAGCAGTGTGGAGATATTTTAAAGGTCTCATCCTCTTTCCCGGATTAATAACAGGTCCCTGATGTCTCTAGAATGTAACTGGGAATTTTCATGCTGAAAAAATGTCTAGATCATATGTACAGACATGTCTGAAAATATGCCTGTGAGAGCCTCTGAGAAAAGGATATGGGGGTCTCTCCCTTTAAATGCAAATGAGATTTGTTCTCCATGCCTCTTTGCAGAGAAGCATATGATGTAGGTAGGTTGGGTTACAGCAGCGCTGTTGTAGCCCTGGTAACAAGTAAGTTGCTGAAATACACACTGAGTGAGAATGGCCAAACAGCTGTTGTCACAGAGCAACAATGTAGTGTTATGTGCATCTACATACGGTATGGATCCGGTCTTGAGTTTTAGACTTAAAGACAACCTGGCTTCGAAATCATCTATATCATCTATGGAGCTGGTCTCGCCTCCCATCCTCTGCTGACAGCTGGCTGTTAATGTGGTTGCTGATGTGTTGGGAATACATTTTAAACATTTTGTCTTGGTCTACTCCCGCCTGGAGGACATTCATTAAATGAAATGGGGTGGCAGTGCCATGCTTGTTTACCTGTAGAGTTTTAGGTTAATTTTTGGATGTTAGCAATAGTCTCCTGTTGTGTATTTCACAGAAAGTGAACAATATTACAGTGTTAGAAGTTATTTCAGTTTTTATAATAAAAAATGCTGCAACTGCAGTATTAAGAATTCATATCGGTACTCTGAATCAGCAAGTACACAAATTTAAGTACTCGTGCTCAGTCAGGAAAAAAGTGGTATCGGGACATCCCTAGTGTAGTCTAGACATACTTCAGTTTTAGTCTGCTCTCTTACAAAGCCTACACCAAAAAGTGAAATCTCTGAACCGTGAATAGTTAAACGTTGCTGGTGTCCCTAACACTTTGTAGTTGTGTGAAAACTCTTGTTTTACAGATGTGGTAAAATGACCCCTCACTCTACGAACTAGTAGCCAGTACAGTTGGGAATGACCATGAGAAAAGACTGCAGCCCCCTTTGATAGAGCTTGTGGTCCTGCCCTGTCCCAGCGCAGTGTCGAGTGCCCTAGCATCATAGGCTTTGCTCCATTTTTCTGTGAATGTTTGACTCATCCCTATGGGCGGCTTTGTTGGGGCCCATACCAACCTTGTTTAGTCCCACAGTGTTTTGTCCGACCCACGGAGGCTAAGAAGGCAGCAGACGAATCCAAGATGAGGTTTGCTCACATCGACGGAGACCACTTGACGCTGCTCAACGTTTACCACGCCTTCAAACAAAGTGAGCATCAGCCCAAGTTCTGCATAATGCGTTCCATGTTCAAGCTGCATCATAATACATGTTTTTTTGCCAGTTAAAATAAGCCAATAGACCTACACATAACACTTGTGTGTATTATTAAAAATAAACAATAGTAGTACAAATTATCACTCATCAATTTTTATTGATGAATGTTGGCTTCTTACACAGGTTTCGAAAGTGACACCCTTTGTTAAACGTTTTTTCCAGACCATGAATCTAACCAGTGGTGCTATGACAACTTTGTCAACTACCGTTCACTGATGTCTGCGGACAATGTGCGGCAACAGCTGTCCAGGATCATGGACCGTTTCAACCTGCCCCGTCGGAGCACAGAGTTCACCAGCAGAGATTATTACATCAACATCCGCCGGGCGCTCTGCACTGGGTTCTTCATGCAGGTGAACACACACGCACACAGGCACTAGCTCTATTAGCATTGGTGACATATTACTGCCAATTTGCCTGGTTAGCATTTATAAACTGTGTGAAATGTTCTGTCATTATAACTAGGGGTGTAAGAAAATGGAAAATGTTGCAATATTTTCATGAGACTATTGATTCTCAAAAATGCTGTATCTTGTTTTGTTTTTTTTTATTTTTACTGTTCATGCAGAGATTTGTGGCCGATAGTGGTTTATTCTGTGTTGTTTAAACTAAACAGATAAACTGGTGCCCTAATTGAATAAAAAAGACGGCTTTTTTTAAAACTTACTACTGCTTGCAGTATTCCAGTATATTGTACTATATTGAATCATAACTCCTGTATCGTGATACATACTTTAGTGCCCGATTTTTGTTAGGGGATGCACCGAATAATCTGCTAGAGATGGGATTTTAAGCTTAATTTGCCACATCCAATCTTCGCTCTTCCCTGTGATTAAAGAAATACTGCAATAATCTTTTGCCACTCAACCCTAGTGAACAGTGGATGTGCTTTTGATGGACTTGTAAAGTAGTTGTGAATCACATACCACATGTACCTCATTGTGCCCTGTATTTGTGTGAACAATGTAGGATATACATGGAGGAATAGTGGGGCGCCTCTAAGCTTTGCTAAACTGCTACGATGCCCAACCTGACCCCAGCCTTACTCTATCCCTCACTACTTATCTCTGCAAACTTCCAAGCTGCATGTCATACATGGCATCCTCTCACACACACACAATGAGCATAAACACAAGTTTTACTACATTCATTTTTAGTGTAATGCAGGGACTGTAATGGCTCCCCATCCTGGGTTCTTTCTTTTTTTAGACAAAACTGCAAAATGCCACTATAATCTTGATTGGGCTGTGTAAAAAGGGCTTATGGCTTGTTGAGGTCCCTCTGTTATTTACATTGATCTTATTTTGCAGGTGGCCCATTTGGAGCGCACAGGTCATTACCTCACAGTTAAAGACAACCAAGTGGTCCAGCTGCACCCATCTACAGTTTTGGACCACAAGCCAGAATGGGTGCTTTACAACGAATTTGTCCTCACCACAAAGAACTACATCCGCACTTGCACAGACATCAAGCCAGAGTGGTATGTGCCCAGATACTTTCCGTAACACAAGTTCTGATAAATGAACATCATAAAGCTTTATTTATATTGGCTAATATCGTTTGCATTCCCCTCTCTCACAGGCTGGTGAAGATTGCGCCCCAGTACTATGACATGAGTAACTTCCCACAATGTGAAGCTAAGCGACAGCTGGAGCGAATTATTGCCAAACTAGAGAGCAAGGAGTATTCTCAGTACTGAACAACAGCCAAGAAGTGTCCTGGAAAACAACCGCATACTATAGTTTTAGATCTCTCAGTATCATTGTATCTTAATGTTTAATGTTTTTGCATTTTGATTTTTATATTTTGTTTGCTTTTTTTCCCCACCCATTAATGTTAATTACTGTAACTAAGTGTAATGTCAAATGAAATATCAGCAGCAAATATTAGACCTGACTTTAAAGATTTTCAAAAGGAATATCAGAAATGTCATGTAGATGTGGTTGACCTTCCTTTAGGGGATTTGAGTCATATTTGTGCTTGATTTGTTTCTTTAATAAAGGAGCTTTGACTTAATTTTTGTGTAATATGAATCAGTAAAGCCCATTGTTGCAAAACAGTGGAGTTTTTGTTTTAGATTTTATAATTTAGTTTATAATTTAATTTTTCATAGTAATTGAGCCTCATTAATTATGAGAAATGTCCTGCAGAATAAAACTTTATGTTAATAAATGTGACAGGTTTTGATCAAGTTAAGACAAAGTTGGAAAAACACGCCTGGTTACTACAGTGGGATAGAGCTCTGAGCTGTATGGCACAGCAGTTGCAAAGGAGAGAGAAGAACATAGTGATTTTTGTTATTGTTGCAGATGTTGATTTTAATACTAATAATAGTATTTCTCAATTCTTTAAATGTGTTTTTTGGAGGATTTGGGCCATTTTCAAAAAAAAAAAAAAAATCAATCATTGAAACTGACAGATATTTAACTAAATCACTCCTATGTTCTATGTGTAAGTGAGATTAATCAGTATCTACATTTAGATGTTGATTCCTTGACAGATTCCAGCCAACAGCAAAGATCCCACCATGGTGCATCTCCTACCTATCTTATCCAGTAAGTAGTAAACTGATTCTTTAGATGGGAGCTCAGTGACAGCATAGGTAAACTGCGTGAGATATATTTAGCCCCAAACCTGTGATGTTGAACCTAATGTCATCAAAACAAAACCTGGTGAAAAGAAAGTGAAAAATCATTAAATAAAGTCAATAAAATGATTTTATTTAAAATATCTGACCAAAATGAAACTGGCAACACAGACCACAATACACCAGTGCTCCAGGCCAGTTTTCTAATTTTTGTTCTTATCAAATTGAGGTAGGAAAAGGTCAGATCTGTTTTTTCTCTCACAACTGTAGATAGAGCTGTTTACTTATTCTAACAATTATAAACTAAATCAGGGAAGATTAGCTGGGTGGCAGTAGCTCAGCTGGTAGGGTGTTTGTCAATTAACTCCAGGCTTAGTGGTTCAACTTCCAGTGCTCCCGAGTACATGTCAAGATGTCTTGTATAAGACAACAAAAACCCTGAAGTATCAACATTATTATCTATATTTTTATGAATAGAGAGAAGGTTGTTATTAATGTGAATTTCCAAGAGCCATTCACCTCTGCTAACACATTCTTGAACTTCCAAAAAATAAAAAGAAAAGAAAAGAATTGGAATTGTTTTCATAACAAAGTTAAATTTATCAGAATTACAAGGCACAAGATGTAAGTTTGACAGTGAGTCACTGGCTTTTTGAATGCAGTTACATCCTGTTAGTTAATATTAAGCTGTGTGAATGTGTAAATGTGTAGTAAAGACAGTCCACACAATGTATTGTCAGCTATCCCCCCAATGTGCCCGTTGCACCATTGTACCACGTTTCACCTTTTAATCAGTTAACCTCCAACTTTAGGTGGTTATACTGATGAGGGGAGAGTATAGTCTAAAGGTTTTAGACAGTCTGAATGTCCGACGTAGTGATGCACGTCATATTATACTCATACTGCCACTGTCAACCCAACCACTAGACCTTTGCACATTAAGATTGTTTGCTATACCTTTGAATATTTACATATATTTAGCTAAAAATCCATCTGTACTTTTTTACATTACGTTTTTAATCTTTTTCTGTGTTACCCTCACTGGGTTTTTTGTCATCATTTTTATCTTTGTCATTGCTTTCATGAAGATTGTGTAATACAGTAGGATGGTAGCATAATCTAACACAGGAACAGGTTAGTTATTAACTCTGTAAATTAGTAACAAATTGTGTTAAAGGTGGTTTTCAATGGTGCTTTCTTATATAATCAGGTGCAATATTATGCAGTACTTGTACTTTATAAGTAAATGGACAACAATAAACAATACAACCTTATTGCTAATTTTTTTCAGCAGTTATATTAAAGTAAGCACAGAATACATTATCTTGCAGTGAATGTGTGTACATTTTTCCCAGTGTACTGAATAATAGGATGGTCTTAATTCGATATAATGTGTGTGTCGCTCCAGTCAGGTGAAAGATTTGATGTTAGATAGAAAGGGGATAAAGTGTGGATGCATTTGTTTAGATAAGTGTTCAGTGCTAATGATTAGCTTTTTAATTCTTAAATTGTAATTCTTAAAAAATGAATCAAATGTCCAGTATTTAATGTCATGTAAGCACCAGAGAGGAAAAGATATCTTGCCATAGTCATTGGGATTAAAAAAGAGATATAACCACCTCACATCTGCATAACAGTGAAAAGAAATGGTAGAGATAATGTTCCACTGATAATATGAAAGAAAAAGACTCAAAATGATTGCAATCACCTATATAAAACACTACTCTGAGGTGAAGCAGTAACAGCAGTGTCAGAAGCTATCATTGCTGAGCAACAAAAACCTGATTACTCTTCATATAGTGCTGTAATGATTAAAAATAATGTAATTCCTTACATGCTGTGATTAATTATTCTAAAAAAATCTCATCTGTTTTAGCTGTGAAAATATTAAAAAATATTTCAGTCCAAATACATTTTGGCAAATGACTCAAACAATGAAAAATTTACAGCCTTTAAGTTGAGTGTCTCTCAAATCAAAAATATGTCTCTTAATCAACAATACGACCTAACAACTGCTGAGGACAAATCTCTCATCAACAGTTTCATCTGTGTGTGTGTGTGTGTGTGTGTGTGTGTGTGTGTGTGTGTGTGTGTGTGTGTGTGTGTGTGTGTGTGTGTGTGTGTGTTTGTTTGTGTTTATGTGTGTGTTTGTGTATGTTATAATGTTTCATTCATGTAATGAAGCAGCATTTTCACCTTGGCGTCATGGCCACAGCCGTGTTACCTCTGACAAATTTAAATGGGATAATGTCCTGAGACCGGCTGAGTGTCTCATGTCATACGGTGTCGTAATATTGGCTTTAAGTACATTTGAATAAGTGAGAAGCAAAGTTAAAGTAATGTGTCTGTGCAGCAATACAGTTCAGGTCACTGATGGTGGTATATAAATTCTAGGATTGTGTTGTTAGCAGCATTTACACAACAGTTGATATGTCACATGTTGGATTACTGAATGCGATTAGTAGGCTACTGTAAATCTTTTAGTTAGGAGTGAACATATTTGCTAGATCATTTAATTCATAGACTGCAGGTTGGTCTTCATCTAGACAGACTGGATGTGAGTCTTTGTCTGCCAGGAGTCTCAGCCTGATCATTTCCTCTCCTCCACTTGTTTTCTTGTTGCCCTGTCTCTCTTCTTTTGTGTGTTTGGTCCTTTCCACCATATTTATGAATGGTGTGCCTGGATGTTGCCTCTTGTGTATGTAGTCTGTAGTCTGTCCTCTGTCTGGGTCTTCACGGTGGAGAGGAGGTTGTGTAGCTTCAGTTCTATCTGTTGGCAGCACTTGGATGTCTCTGATCATATTCTTATGATCTTATACAGTATGTCTATACGTCTATGTCTATGACTGTAAATACCTTGAGGCAAATTTGATTGAGCTGTATAAAATATGGAGGCAAGTGAGAAATACATTTTTGTGACTTTAATCTCGAAGTGCACTTAAAGCATGACATGATGACACCATACAGAATTATTGCCTGCTTCTGGAGTTATCTTTAACCAGGGGATGTTTCAGTGTCTTTCAGCTCAGCTGTTTTCACCATAAAACCTGACAACACCACATTAATGCTTATGTTACTTTAGCAATCATGTAAGCTTAACAGCTAATTGTATCTTGCCACTACAACAAGTTGATATCATGTTTTGTATGGCTTATACATGTTCATTATTTTATCATTGAAACATGGTAGCACCACTAATATTCTCTGCAGTGACAGATCATTGAACCATCACATCCTATGGGCCCCTTGCAATTAAGTAATATTTAAAGCGAAGATTTCTCATCTGATGTGGAGATTGATCGTCTTCTGAAACACAAAAGACATTTTCATTTTATAACTTTCAACTTTCGTTGTAAATGTTTGGATGTGCAAATAGGGAGCCGTACCTTGTCAGTTCCACATCCTCAATAGTCTCTGGTAGGCGAATGTTTTTTGTCTCAGTGAGAAAGGAAGCTGACAGTCCTGCGCAAAGAGCCACCAGAGAGAAAACAATACTTGGCAGTAGGAGCCAAAACTCTTCAAGAAGTATGATCAAGGGGGACACAGACACACCTATACGGGCCATGAAGGAGCAGTAACCTAATCCATTTTGTCTGTGTAACACAAAAAATAACAACAGATAAAGCAGAAATGTATAGACACTGATCTACACTTGATACTCCAGAATAACAAAGTGAAAACATGTTTTACATATGTTTTTGGAAATTAATTAAAACGCTATTATAACTATCATTATTAATATCTGATTTCTGAGTATCCAGACCTCTTGTTGAGACACTATTTGTTGTAGCCAGGTGGATACTTTCATTTTCCTTGAGATTTGTCTAAAGGGGCTCTAGTAGTACTGGTTTCCACACGTAGCAAGCTGAATTGATTGGACTGAAATACACATAGTTGTAAATATAAGGTCCCAAGATTCATGTCAGGACAATACCCAAGCATGAAGTCCAAAAAAGCCTCTGTAGATCAACATGATGAAAAGTTTGCAACCACTAGGACTCTTCCTAGAATTGGCTATGCTGCCAAATCTATTTGTCTCAGCTGTTCTAGACCACTTCATGTTTCTGGGTTACATACAGAACTTGTGTTATTATACTGTAGTTTTGTTTTGTGCTACAGACCACAACCGCTTAGCGAAACATATAAAAACGTACATAACATATGTGAAGTAGTTGCAGAAACAGCACAGGAGAAGGAAGGAGTTAAGTTGTGGCTGTAGTCTTGAGTTTGTTTTGGGTCAAAGAAAGCCATCTGAAATTAGTTATTGCATCTATAACAAGAAATAATTTAACTGTTTGGTTCCTGCCCAAGCACTTTCTGGTGAACATCAGGAACTTTTCTTCACCTGTCTAATACTATCCCTGAACTCATAAGCATAGGGATGATATCATCATGCTGAAGATGGCAAAACACTGTTCCTTCCTATCTAATGTGATGGTGCTTGAAAGGATTGGGTAAAAGAATAAGAAACATTAACCTCATCCTTTTGTGAGAATCTTACACCAGGACTACACAAAAACAAGCTGAGTCATAGTTACTGAAAACGTGACTTCTACACAGTATATTAAAACTTTTATAAAGAGCTTTTGAAGCAGGATCACATTTGATTTTTAATTTTAATTTGAAAAACAAAATGTGAAAACATCTATCCCTCTAAAAAATGTAAATCTTATTAAAATTACAATGCAATCAAGGATGCAAAAAGTGAAGAAGTCTTAAGCCATTGTAGGGTACCATTTGTAAATATACAATATATAAGCTGTATCCAGTACGTTCCACTGACCTCATTACTGTGGGGTAGAGCTCTAATGTGTACAGAAATACAGTAGTAAAAGCTGCCTCTGAAAACATCTTGCCCAAAACTCCAATGATTGTCCGACATAACCCCATTTCTGAAATGAAATAGTTGTCCAGGGACATTTTAACTCCATCTTGCATTATATTATAGACCATTATGTGTACAACTTCATATCTTTTGGCATCCCCTAGTGGTATTTTTAAAAACTTTTTTGCATTTATATCAGTAATGCTAATATACATAATGTTTTTTATTTCAAAATGATCTTTTATTGTTGTATTCATTGTTTATCGTTATCTGTATTGTCACCATCACTATACTGTTTCAAAAATATGCTCCTAAATTGATCATTTACCTTGAGGGATAAACATGTTGCAGAAAATACACAGTCCTGTCAGAACAAGTGTTCCAGCCTGACTGGACCTTCGACCTACTTTGTTCAAGGTGAGGAAGATGAATACTTTTGCTGGGATTTCAATAGCACCATAGATGAACTGTGTGAGATAAATGTTCAAACCAAATCCATCAACATTAAAGCTGATTCCATAGTAACTACAGGCCACTCCAAACCTAGACACAGAAAGAGAACAAAATGTTAAAAGTTTGCTTCCGAAAAATTAGTTAGTTTGTGAAGGATCACTAACAGTATGCTTCAAAACTGCTCTAAATCTGTGTGCAAGTAAGATAATGTAATCATAGCCACATAATGGCCACAGGTATATATGGGTTAAGTAATAACACAATTTTCTGAATATTTTCTATTGCTCAGGTTAAGCAATTGTATACTGTAAGGAAGAAACATATTACATGCACACAAGTTTCGAGCATTAAAGTCTCAGCTAACTGAAGGTAAAAGTAAAGCTACGTATACTGTATACGGTCCAGTACCACACAATGCCAGTAAAAAGGGCCACTCTTCTCATTCTTGGAGTCTTTACAAGGTCCAAATAGGAATATTTTCTGTTATCATTTTCAACAAGTATGACTTTGGACAGAATCTGGAGATCAAAAAAGAAACTTTATTTAGAGAAAGCTGGGTATCAATTTCACACTAGAAACAGATTATGTAAATTTTGTACCTCAGGCTTCAGCTCAGTCATGAACTGCTCTCTGCCGTTGACTTCTGCACATTTGCTCAGGTAAAAATGAGCACTTCTGACTTTTCCATTGCTCATAAGCCACCTGGCAGACTCAGGAAGCCACCTGACACAGCATGCAATCTGATAAATTTCTGTGTGTGTTTTTTATATTAATTCACAACTTAACATGAAACCTTGTCAAAACTAGACGTTACCATTACAATCATCATCTGATAGTGGCTTGTTATGGCTAAATACTCAAGTAGTACTTTTTCCTTACCACCATACAATCATTGCTGGCAGCAGTGGGGCAGTTGTAATGGCAGTCAGGTACCTCCAGTCATTCGCAAGGTAGGCCACAAGAGGTAGCAGAGCAACACCAATACTCCAGTCAAAGCTCATAAAAATGGCTGCTGCAGTTCGATGCTTGATATCCACCCATTCAACACCTGAAGTGACCAATAAAAAAAAAAAAAATTAAAACAGACTAGATTAGTATATACATTAGCAGATAAATCATGTGTTTTTGTAGTTTCTTATACTGTACTCTATTAAAAATTAGAAGGTTTTCCATGAAAGTTAAATTGTAGTTGAAAGTAATTCAGTATATTTACTGATGTATTTTACTTGAAAACAATTTTGAGGTACTTGAACATTTTCATTTTATGATATATTATACTTATATTCATTACATTTCAGAGGAAAATACTTTACCACGTCATGGTTGTAATTTAACTTTCACTCAAATAATACAATATACAAAAAAATCTCTTTTTATTTTCTAAGAAATGGACTCATTGAATTATCCCTGTGAAAAAGCCAAGCTATGATATAAAACTCACAAAGGGCAATAGTGATTATACTTATTCCAGAAATTCCCAATCCAGTAAAGAACCTTGTTACAGTGTACATGGTGAAATTATATGAGAAAGCACTTGCAAATCCAAAGAGGGCAGTTGTGACATAGGAGACGAGAAGTGTTCTTTTCCTGCCAAACCTGTAAAACAAACAATTTAACACCCTAGGTTAACACCCACTGTACAAACTCTGTACAGGTCTTGTGAGCAGAATTTGGCATTGTTGTCTAGTGCATGTTGCAGGGGGATTTCTCATGTTTTCTGTATAACTCTAAATAGTTGTGTATGCTTTGCACATAATTCTGTAAGGTCTTAAGATGATTTTTGTTATGATTTAATGCTATATAAAGTGACTTGATTAAATGACTTGAATTAAACTGAATGACAAAATGGACATCGCCTCTCTACACTGCAGCCCAATGGCAAATTAAAACTATAATTACAAACAAAACATATTTTCACAGTATGAGCATCTGTTTTGCTTTAAAGCAGCGTCTACTTTGACAATCGAGGGCATAAACACCTGTCACTTAGATAGCCAAACACTGCTGCTCCAAGCATAACACCCACAAAATAGATGGTGGCCAAGATTCTGTTCATTTTTCTGTTATCACAAACCAGATCCCACTATGGACAAAACACAGAGAAAATTAACGAGGAATAAAATGGTATATCTGTGATTTGCTTTAGCTTAATGCTTTGTAAAAAGAAATAAAACTCACCTCTGTGGCTAAATTAGACTTAAATGTGGAGGTATCGTACACCCATCCATTCTGGCACGACACTGTGCTTAAGTCAGTAATGTTGGAGGAATTGTACAGCAGATGATACTGAGGCTCTGCAAACATCTGACAGGAGTCTGGGGCCCCATCCTGCAGAATTGGAATGCTAACAACAAGCCTCTCTGTCTGAGATAAATTGCTAAAAATACCTCCATCATCCAGAGAACTAATGTTGCAGTGGTGAGATGGAATGAATGCAATGAAATTATTTAGCATAAAGTGAAACGGCAAAGTTACACGAGCAATTACCATCAAGAGCACTGTCCTTAATTGAAATCTCCCAAAGCCATTTACCTCTGCTAGCACATTCTCAAACCTCATTTTTGAAAAGAAATGATGCAGCACTTCTGATTCGGAGAGAAGTCTGAGAATAAGAGAAAATTATGACTGAGCCACTTGCCTTTCACTAACTGTTAAGTGCTGTTGGTTAATGTTCATCTAGAAGACTGGATGCAGTGATGCAAAATGACAGTTTGTGTTCATTGAACCAAGTAGACATACCCTCATAAGTAACATATTTTTTACACCACGATGCCATAAAATATTCCTGTTAACACTGTATGGATCCTCGAGCACCTCAGTACTCTCCCTTGACAAAGAGGTAAGATGAAGATTTACTGATTACTAAGGAGAGATTAATTGTTTAAAAGATTCAAAAAACAAAATGGCTAAAATAATTTCACTTATTCAGTGGATACTCAATAAATTCTGTAGATTCTGTAGAGTATAAATCACACAAAAGCAAGACAAAATACTTTAAATGGTAACACTTATTGTTTTAAACTTTAAAGCAGGTTTTGGTAACAGACAGTCAGTGTAGGTCCATCTTTAAGCTCCACTCTTGAAGTAAATTCGGCAGCATTGTGCAAAGCCCACCTTGGCCAGCAGGTCCTCACTGGTATAGTAAGGTGACGTCTCTGGTTGTCCACTTCTGTGAGGAGTCGTCCAGAAATTGAGTCATCCATAAATCCAGCAGTTATCACTGTACACTGTGCAAGGCTTCTATTATTTTCTGCTGGAAACAGTAGTATTGGCTGCAGGTCCTCAGCAGAAGCTGTGGTGGACGGTTGTTATGGCAGCTATGGCGCCCACATTATATTCAAGATTCAAGATTCAAAATCCCAGAGGGAAATTGTTTAATTATAAATATATATATAAATATATATAAATTGGTGAGGGGGAAAATCCAGACTGGACCGTTTTGGGGTTGGATTATACCAAAAAAAAATACATTTTAGAAAATCCAAATTTGAGAAATCTTTTAACCAAGTTGACATTGCAGGTGAAGCATCTTTACTTCAAGCAAGCCCAGACGCACAGATGACCAGCTATTTGACCTGTCTGATAATTCAGCTAATTTTAAGGAGTCATATAATGTAAACAAACCTTTGTTTTAGTAATTTTTATACATTTATATGGCTCCTGGGTGTATGAAGACATACACCAATCAGATTAAAAGTTTTTTAAAACTTTTTTTTTTGCATAAAAAAATGATAATATGCACATAAAAGTAGAATAAAAATAAAATACTAATAAAATAAAATAAACAAATATAACTGAAGAGGTCAAGAAACAATAGGCTTGTATTCCTTTTGTTGCCAACTAGAGAGCAAGGAGTATTCTCAGTACAACAACTACAACTGAACAACAGCCAAGAAGTTTCCTGGAAAACAACCAAGTACTGTAGTTTTAGAACTTTCAGTATCATTTTATCTTAATGTTTGATGTTTTTGCATTTTGATTTTTATGTTTTGTTTTATTTTTCCCCATCAACATTATTGCTGTAAAGAAGTGCAATGTCAAATTAAATATTAACAGCAATTATTAGACCTGACTATAAAGTTTTTCGAAAGTAATATCAGAAATGTAATGTAGATGTAGTTGACATTCCTTTAGGGGACTGCAGTTCAATTTAACTGAATTTCTATTCCTAAGTTCAGGCAAAACAGAAATGCTGGTAATCGTCCCACCCCAACACCATCACCAGTTTGATCAGTCAACCATAACTCTTGATGACTGTGTGATTTCTCAGAACTTGACAGCCAAAAACCTAGGAGTTACCTTTGACCCCTTCCTGTCTTTTGAGCTTCACATCAAAGATATGTCTAAAATTGCTTTGTTTCATCTACACAACATCGATAACATTAGATATTTTCTGTCTGTAGCAGACGCAGAGATTTAATTCGCACTTTTGTGTCATCTAGACTGGATTAATATAATGCTGGAAACAGGACCTCTGTCTACCGTGCCGCGCTGCTATGGAATAACCTCCCTGCTGACAGTCTCCCTCAGTAGAGGTTTTTAAATCTAAACTTAAAACACATCTATATGCCATAACTTGCCCTAATTGGTAGGGTTTACACCTGTTATCAACCTCTGGTGGTGTGTTGGGTTCCAGTCTCTTTTGGTAATAATATACCCAGTATCTACAGTGTAACTCATGTAGTCCTGCTGACGAATTAATGTTATTCACTCTGAACATTCCTCTGTTTCATTCCCTTAACCGTGTTTTTTTTCTCTTCCAACATATAAGCAGACTGTGTGCCTCTCTCTCTCTCTCTCTCATTATATCCTTCCTCCAGGTCCTCACCATGTAAGGAGGTTAAGTGCCCTAGGTCCTGCAGCACTCCCATGATTATGTTCTGTCTATCTTTGTTTATGCTCTGCTGTTATTTTCTTGTCTTCTCTTCTTTTATCTCTACACTTTTTACTCACCCCAACCGGTCGAGGCAGATGGCCACCCCATGACCCTGGTTCTTCTGAAGGTAAGGGAGTTTTTATCTCTCCACCGTTGCTCAGTAATTTGCTCACGGGGACATTGTTGGATTTCTCTCTAAATAACATTGCAATGTTCTGACTTTAATATGTGATGTGCCTTGAGATGACTCTATTGTAATTTGGCACTATATAAATAAAATTGAGTTGAAAATTAACATAATATCTATGTACATATGAATTAGTAAAGCCTGTTGTTACAAAATGAATGTGGTACACAGTTGAGTTTTTGTTAGTTTATATTTTGTTGTTTAACTGTTTTATATTTATTGAGGAAATGACAACAGGGAAAAACCAACAAGGAAAAGATGGGCGATGAAAATTGTTAACGTACACAATATTATTTTTTCATTCAGATGAAAAATGTTGGTACATGATCTATTGGTTCTTAAAAATTCAGCAATTAGGTTTTTACAGTTCAACGCATGTTTTGTATTATATAATATTGAGCCCAATTTATGATAATCAGTGTGTTCTCATTTAAATGTTGAGGTAAAAAACTTCTTGAGGTAAAGTTTTATTAAACATTACCATATTGTATATAATAAGCCAGTAACAGTTTACTTTTATACATTCAATAAATGGTTTATACAAATTAAGTATAGCTAAGGAGATACATATCCATGTATAGTAAGTGTCAAAAATATAACTTCAAATCACATCATCACAGCACTAATCTACCTTCATTTAAGGAAGAGTTAAAACTGAGTACATTAATAAATGTATCTGTTTACAACTATAGTGTTATAATATGATGTTATAATATGGATATTGAATCACAGACGCTTAGAACTTTACCAGTTCATGGCATAATTTGCATGTAGATGGTCAAGAGCAATAAGAAAAGGCCAGGAATCAATGTATTAATTTGTCTTAAAAAAGTCTAAAACTCTTCCAATCAATCAATCGTTATAATTTAAGACTTTAGGAATAAGTTACGCAAATTTGACTGATAAAAATAACTTGATTGACTCAAGTGCTTATGTCAATGACTGCTGTTCAATATTCTCTATGGTCTCTGCCAGGCACCTGTTGCGTGTCTCTGACAGTGTACGTGCCACAGCTGCCCCAAGTAGAGCCACAGAGCACAGGACAACTTGGGGCAGTTCCCTCCAGACCTCATCCAGTAAGAGAATCAAAGGAGCAACAGCTACACCAAGTCGAGCCATGGAGGAGTTGTAGCCCATACCATTCTGTCTGAAAACATAGACATTTCTCATTATCAGTATAGATAGTATGTCCAAAAATGTGACAGGGTTTCATCAAGTTAAGACAAAGTTGAAAAACATGCATATTCACCTTACTACAGTGGGATAGAGCTCTGAGCTGTACAGCACAACAGTTGCAAAGGATGCTGAAGAAAACCCCTTTCCAAACACTGCTACCACTGTTCTGACAACAGACATATCTGAGAGAAGAACATAGTGATTTTTGTTATTGTTGCAGTCGTTGATTTTAATAAGGAAAATTTCCCTAGAATTCCTTAAATATGGAAGATTACGGCCACCAGACTTTTTTTTCAAAAAGTAAGTATTCTAAGATTAAAATCTGAACTCAAGTAATGTTTTTATAGTGGCACTAATTCTCTTTTGTTTATAATTACTGGCAGATCTGTCATTGAAACAGTAACGATAAAATCACTTATGTGTAAGTGACATAAGTCATCATCTACCTTTAGGTACCACAGTGTTGATCCCAAGACAGATTCCAGCCAACAGCATAGATCCCACCATGGTGTATCTCCTACCTATTTTATCCAGTAAGTAGTAAACTGATCCTTTGGATGGTAGCTCAATGAAAGAATAGGTAAACTGAGTAAGGTAGATATTTAGCCCAAAACCTGTGATGTTGAAGCTAATACCATAAAATGTCATCGCCACACAAAACCTGGGGGAACAGAAAGTGGGAATTCATTAAATCAGTCTGTTGTTGACATAAAGTCATAACTTCTCATCAGCATTTGTCTTTAAATTAAAAATTGACTCTTTGGTCCAAATACAAAACAAGATGTATTACATTCTAAAATATCTGGCTAAAACGTCACTTGCAACACAGACCACAATACACCAGTACTCAGGGACAGTTTCCTCATCTTTGGTGTTCGAATCAGATCGAGGTAGGAATAGATCCGATCTGCTTTTTCTCTCACAACAACCGTGGATAGAGTCTGAAAGAGTGCAAATTATTATTCTTTAAACCGTATGGTAATGAACTATGTTAGTGATTTTTTACAATTATCTGGAATATACTAACCTCTGTGTTAAGCGTGTGAACTGACCCCTGTGTTCTGTTCACCTTGGCACATTTTTTCAAATACATCTCTGCTTGCTCCAGCTTTCCATAGGCAATGAGCCACCTAGCTGATTCAGGCATCCACCTAATGTTGAAGAAACGGGTAGTATGCAAAAAAAAGCGAGAGTTCATTCACATACCAAAGTTATAATATCCCAAAAGTTTTTTGAGGCAAGTTTCTAACTGCCAAGATTTTTGTGAAGCACAAGCAACTTAAGCTCTGCTTTTATTTCAGGGAAGTTTATCTGAGAAAAAATCTTGACTGTTGAACCATTGCCTTAATATGTTTTTGATAACTTGAAATTTCAAAGTGTGAAATATCTTCAATTTCTCTGTTCTTATATTTAAAATGCACATGCTTCTTCAATTTTAACTCAGTTTTAGACTCATACCTCCACGTGACTATGGCCAAAATTAGAGGTGATGTGACAGTAATAATCAGCCACCTCCAATCAGTCACAAAGTAAGCAATAGCTGCAAATGCTGTATTCCCAAAGGTCCATGACAAACTGTCGACCACTCCCACCAGTTTCCTGTGCTCAATGCCCACCCACTCGACATCTGCAAAGAGCAAAAACCTCATTACTCACTTGCATTTGGTTTTATGCACATCTGATATGATATATTTACAATGGAAATTAATTACTGAGGACCGTTGAGACAATGACAATGCCAGTGAGGCAAAACCCAGTGAAGAACCGCAGCACAACAAACATCACATAAGACGAAGAGAAAGCACTTGCGACAGCAAACAGCATTCCAGACACATAGGACACCAGCAACATTATCCTTCGGCCAAACCTGTGGAGAGTCGAAGACTTTTATATATATTTGATTGGTTTGTAATCAAATGTGTGAGTTGAATGGCCAAACTGATACCTGTCACTTAGACTTCCAAAGGCGATGGCTCCAAACATCACTCCGACAAAGAAGATGGTAGCAGTTGCTTTGTTTTTTCCTTTTCTATCACATACCAGGTCCCACTTGTACAAATACAGAAAAGAGACACATTCATTATGGTGAAAAGGTACATTTTCATTAGTTTGTGTGATATTTTACAAATGAAAAGAAGTTACCTCTGAGGTCAGAGTAGACTTAAAGGTGGAGTCATCATATACCCATCCATTCTGGCACGGCACGCTGTTTGGGCCAGTCACATTGGAGGAGTTGAGCAGCAAATAATATTGAGGCTCTTCAAACATCTGGCAGGAGCTTAGTGTCCCATCGTCCTGCGCTGGAATAGTAACAACAAACCTCTCTGCTTCGGACAAATTGCTAAAAATACCTCCATCATCCAGATAGCTGATGTTGCAGTGGTGAGAGGGAACAGCCGCTATGAAATTGTTAAGCATGAAGTGGCAGGGCAGTGTGAAGCGGGCAAAAAAGCTGATCACAAGTATCATTATCTGGAATCTTCCAAATCCATTAATATCGTCAAGGATATTCTCAAACTTCATTGTGCCTGCCAACTGTTTTCAAAATGTCTTCCTTGGATTTAAAAAGAAAAAAAAAAGTCATATACCCATACACTGATAAGATATGCAAACATGGTCTAACATGAAACACGGCAACTGCTGGCATTTGACTATCTCAAAAGATGCTGCAATACAGCAGTTGACAACAGTTGAAACATGTGAATATTTTACCTCTTTTAACCATTAAAGTAACTTGGCTGAAGGAAATGGTGCATCATTGGGAGTGGTTAAAGCCGGCTGAGTTGTCGAGTATTTGCATCATTCGCAACACCAAAGGTAGCCACAAATCAGTGATGGTGTAATTCATATGCAATAACGTTTTGTAACAGTGTACAGATGTTTTGCTTACTGACTTACACTTTAGTTATTTGAGCAGACTACTAAGGAAAACTGAGCTCAGGTTGGATTAGACAAAAAAACAAACTCAAATTCCCCAATGGCAAATTCATGGTAAATAAACTTTGTGGATCAAATTCTCAGATTCAGCCAAATGCTGCAAAATTGATAGCGAAAGCTACCCACCAGATTCTCAAGGCAAAGAAATGGGTCACCTGACTTCAACCTAGAAGAGCATACTTTTCACTTACTAAACATAAGACTGAAGGCTGAAAGACCCACAAACAAGCAGCAGCTGATGGTATTACGTATATATTTTGATAACAACTATCTGGAATATGCTAACCTCTGTTTTAAGTGTGTGAATTAAACCTTGTTCCAGATTTCCATAAGCAATGAGGTGCAGGAAACAGGAAATATGCAATGAAAAAAGTGAGTTCATTTGCACACCAGATCTACAAACTCCCAAAAGTTTTTTGAGTTACTTATTACTTATAACATTATTATGTATATTTTATTATATGCAAAAAACATGTGCCCATTCCACCATTGTTCAGCAGTTACTCTTTTGATCAGTTAATCTGCAACTTTAATTGGTTATACTGATGAGTGGAGAGTATGGTCTAAAAGTTGTAGAGTCTGAATATTCAAAAGTAATGATGCACCTCACATGCACATTAATTAGTTTCCTATAACTTTTAATATTTACATATATTTATCTAAAAATCCATGTATACTCATTGTGATCTTTCTGTGTTCATCACTTTTACCTTTGTCATTGTTAGGAGTCAGTCAGTCATAGTCAGGAGCAGGTTAGCTATTAAGTCTATCATTTAGTAACGCATGTTTTTTTTACTGGTGGTTTTCAACTGTTGCTTATTTATATAAGCCAATGCAAGATTATGTAATTTTCCCTGTGTACTGAATGATAGAATTGCCAAATGTTGCGAGGGAGGTATATACAATATGTTGTACAGACTGTAAGGCCCTTGAGGCAAATATGATTTTGAGCTATATAAAATAAGGAGGGTGTAATGGAAAAATCAAAATCAACTATTTGGGCCTAGTCAGTCATAAATTTTTCCCCCACACATAATAAAACTCAAAAATGCTACAGAGAGTAGAAATCATGGTGCAAAAATAGATTTATTTGCTAAGAAACAATAAAATGAAGTAATCTCCAGAGTTATGGTTGTTGTTACTGTTACAATGTCTGCATCCATCTTGTATTTTCTTTTTTGTCACCTCCTGATCTGGATGCATTATTGTCTTTATTTCTAAAGAATCCACAGTTATATTGCCTATGTAGTTTCAGCTCATTCATCCTCACTTCTTATGAAACTCCGAAATGATCAAAATGAAATAAATATATAATATAAATAGGACATTATGAAATAAATAACACTGTAATTAAATAAGAGAAAATATTTTTTATGACAATGAAATAATTTGCATTCTGCTTTAAAAATGTGCTTATTATTGTGAAGTATTGTTTCATTTTTATTTTTTTCACAATAACAGGAATTATAGCAGAGACCTTTTTATTTAATTCCATTTTAATTTCAAAAAGTTGTTGTCCCAATGGCCTATTTATTTCATAATGCTATTTTTCAGTAGAAAGACTTTATCTGTCAATCAGCACCAGTGGGTTGGACCCTCATGCCTATTAGCTGATCCTTAAACACTGATTAGTTTTCCTGGATACCTGCTCACTGGACTGTTACATCAGTTAGCTGAGAAGAGATTTTAGCAGAGAAGATAGTCTAGTTAAAACAGTAACTGTTTCTCCTCCAAATCACTGATGTTAACTCAGAAGACAGTGATGTTTTCTCTCCTAACAAGTTTGTGGGAGTTTTTAGCTATGATGAAAACAGAGACTAACAAACATGACTCACACTGAACAGTGTTTGATGGACTGGGGCTAGCTGTGTTTAGCATTAGCAATAAGCGTTACCATTTGGTGAAGCTGTGGCTGGCTGGACTGTTGTGAACTCGGATCAGGGACATCTTTATCACAAATACGTTGCTGCTGCAGTAACATTATTCTTTCAGACTGAGGTGAAGGTAAACCATCTCGCTGGTTAGCAACAACTCTGAGTTACTCAGAAAGTGACTTTTTTCCTGCAGCCTTAACATCCACAAACTTTAGCTGCTTTCACACATGCTCTGGACTCTGGACTATGTCCTGGTGATCTGGTCTGGACTTTACTCTGAGTTGCTCTTGCACACATGCAGCACCCACATGTATATATACATCCACTCTTTTATTGTGAATACCCGAAAAACACAGAATTACCTGTTGTGTTTACACCCAGGTTCACATGGACATTACAGTGCAATGAACGTTTGAGTTCACACATGCAGACCACCGAGTAAAGTCTGGACTCTAGTGTATACGATCTCCTACTGAAGGGAAGTATGCATGGCTGGTCCTGCTATTGCTTATGGCTGAGTAAAGGAGCTGCCAATCACAGAGCTGGCTCTCTGCTTTGATTGACAGACAAAGTTGTTCCAGTGAAAAGCTGCATTATGAAATACATAGGTCATCCGGATAAACACCATTATTAAATAATACTGATGGAATTAAATAAAAGGTGCCTGCAATAATTCCTGTTATTGCTAAAAAATATTACATGAGAAAATATTTCCCAGTAATAAGCATATTCCTTAAAGCAGAATGCTAATTACTTAATAATTTCATTGTCATATTAAATTTTTTTTTCTTATTTATACACGCAGTTATTAATAATCAACATAATTGATTACAAAAATACATCATGATCATCATCATTATGTAACGTGCATCATCGATGCGTCACATGTAGGAAGAAAGATGGTTGTGTGTAGTGAGAGAGTGGAATCTGCATGGTAGGGAAAACACTGTGGATTATATTATATCCATTTTGCTTGAATTGAAGTTTTCTTACTCTAGAAGTGACTTGAATTTGGCATTCTTGTATTTATTTAGCTGTTGAATTGCTAAATGTAGTTGCTAAATGTATTTGCTTGGGAAATAATGATC
>OMLM01004715.1:78454-91857 GCA_900302695.1 Helostoma temminkii
GAATTGAATTTTGTATTTTTAGTAAAAATTGAAAAAAAGAGCTTAAATAATCTATACTGTAGATTAATCAAATTTCAGATGAGCTTAATTGTTTACTAACTAGCTTGCCATTGTTTTGTATATCTAGCTATATCTAGCTATGGCATGTATTTTATTTTTTTAACATGCTTTGTATAAACATAAAATAAATATTTAAAATGAAGATTTCTCATCTGATGTGAAGATTGATCGTCTTCTGAAATACAATAGACATTTTCATTTTATAACTTTCAACTTCCACTATGAATGTTTGGATGAGCAGCCAGATGTATAAAATAGGAAGCCGCACCTTGTCTGTTCCACGTCCTCAATAGTCTCTGGTAGGCGAATGTTTTGTGTCTCAGCAAGAAAGAAAGCTGACAGGACTTGGTAGAAGGAGCCAAAACTCAAGAGTCAAGAAGTACGATTAGGGGGGATACTGACACACGCCTATACGGGCTATGAAGGAACAGTAACCCAATCCATTATGTCGGTGTAACACAAAGGAGGAAGCAGAAACAAAACAAAACAAAACAAAACAAAACAAAACAAAACAAAACAAAACAAACAAAAAGTAGTAAAAGCTACCTCTGCAAACATCTTGCCCAAAGCTCCAATGATTGTCTGACACAACCCCATTTCTGAAATGAAATAGTTGCCTAGGGACATTTTAACTCCACCTTCCATTATATTTATGTTCATTATGTGTAGATATCAACAAGACTTATGAATGTGGCATTTTCTAAAACTTCACTATTAGACTTTACTGTTGTTAAAATGTACTATTATATATATATTATAACCATGTATAACTATTTATTCTTTACTCATAGTATCATCAATAATGTTATGTTTTATTTCATGTTTTGCTTTTATGGATGTATTTATTGTTTACTGTTATCTGTTATTGTTGCCGTACTAATAGTACTGTCACCATCACTATACTGTTTCAAAAACATGCACCTAAATTGATCATTTACCTTGAGGGATAAACATGTTGCAGAAAATACACAGTCCTGTGTTCCAGCCTGACTGAACTTGGGGATGTTGTACATATTATATTTTGGTGTAACACACAGCCAACACACATGTTTATTCTGCGGCATTAAAGGAACAATATGTGATCACTAAATAATAAAATAAACATGCTGTGTGATTAGAGGTTAAAGAAACATGCTAAGGCTTCTCAAACGACAATGCTGCAGCCTCTAAACTTTACATTTCTAAATGTTTATGTGGAGCAGAACGTCTTTGCTTCTGTTTGGACCTGTGCGATCCTGCCCACTGTACAACCGAAAATTTGGACACTATGGGTTGCCAGAAGCTTAGAGCACAGACAGATTATAAGATGGATGACGAGTTGGCAAAATTTCACTTGAACAGGTCAATTCTGAGCTACAGGTTAGCTAGCTTTAAGTAACTGCTTTTTTAGATACAGTTAGAACTACAAGTATTTGGGCAATAGAAGAGTTTTTATTATTTTGACTTACCACAATGGATTTGAAATAAAAGATGTGATAAACGTGTAGACTCAGTTTTATTTTAGGAGGATGACTCCACTACATTTAAAAGGAAAATATTGTTCTTTTTTTCTCCACTACACCTACACCACTGTTGTAAGTGCTACTTTAAACATTAACTGACAATACAACATATAAGCAACACACAGTACAGTTAGTACATATGTGGAAATTGTTCCTGGCATTTTCATACAACTTGTTAGCTTGAGAGTTGGTTTGAATATTATTTGCTTGAATTACTAGCTTTAGTCCTTTTTAGGTTTGTACTATATTTTAATTGACAGTGGTTTGCATAAAAACAAACACTTATTTGATAAAACATCTCCAACAACATATTCAGGAAATGCTCATTAAATATGATTTAAGAACATTATAGTTTTTTTTTTCTTAGTTCTCATTTCAGATAATTGTACTTCCTGAATTCTCTCTGGAAAAAAAACAGAAAGCCTATTACATAAAACTCACTAACTAACTAACTCACTAACTCCTTACATTGTAAAGTGTGTTGAGATGACTTTTGTTGTGATTTGGCGCTATATAAAAAAAGTTGAATTGAATTGAACTAATGGCAGAAGTGATTATACTTATTCCAGAAATCCCTAATCCAGTAAAGAACCTTGTGGCAGCAAACATGGTGAAATTATATGAGAAAGCACATGAAAATCCAAAGAGGGTAGTTGTGACACAGGAGACAGGAAGTATTTTTTTCCTGCCAAACCTGTAAGACAAACAATTAGAAACACCTGAAACATGTAAAATGAAAAATAAGTCATTGATGTTCGATGTGTGAGATTATCTTCATTATATGCCCAGAACAAAATCTAGAAATAGAAACAGGTCAACCATTTTACGTTAGTCTGCGAAGATGCACTCTTTGATACTTTAACTGTCACTGTATTAACTTGTCAGCTGATAGCACCTGATGATTTATTCCTTTCTTTGGTGCAGGCTGGACAAATTAGGTCGGCTAAAACTGTTGTAAAACAAGCCTCTTCGGATCATGAGCCCTGTTTCTGAAACTCTTATGTGTAACTGTAAAGTAGAAAGACCACTTTGGGTTGGGTTTTCTAACTCTTGCCTGACAAATCTGTGGCATTCTACTGATCACGTTTCAATCTCCATGCTTCACTGATGGCATTTCTTAGCTATATCTCGAAGAGAATATCCATTCATTTTCAAGACAACACTGAAAAGTTTCTAAGGAAAGCTGTTTGTGTTTGGCCATTTTAAGTTCTAATCTTCACTGAACACGAATGTTCAATGAAGGAAGAGCCAAATATAGACTCAAATTACTGGTTTACTGAACATGATCTTTAAGATGTTTTAATACCTAGGACGGCGTTAATGATCTATTTATGACCATTTACCCTAGCTGATAGTTGCAAAGCCTTGAAATTTAACACTGAGCAGTAAATGGCAGTTGTTTTGTAAAATGTGGTGTTTGAAGTTCTAGAGAGTTTATCTGCTAAATTAATTGTTTTGTTTTGTGTTTTGGTATTCATTTTTTACATTTCAGTGTAAAAATCCAATAATGTCTTGGTGTTTTCAAATCTTCTTGCCAGACTGTATTTTGCGTATTATTGTGTCTTAACTATATACACCCCAAATAAAAAAAAAAATTAAAAAAAAATGGGATGCTGTGTAGAATATGCATAAAAACTTTCTGGCAGACCTTAAGATAATCTCTAAGGATCCTAAGTTGATGCTGATGTTGATGTCTTGGAGATACTGAGTTGGAGATGTCTCTCATACAAGCAGAAATACATGATGAGACAGTGAAGTCATATGGTGGAAAGGACAGAAAGAGTTGTGTTTCGTAAGAATAGAAATGGTAGGAGAAGCCATGTGAGCGGATGATAAAACCTAGGGATGTGATATAGACGAAGAAGAGAAGAGGACCAAAGACAGATCCTTGTGGTACGCCTGTGGAGAGGGAATGAGAGCTGGATAATTGTCCTTGCCAGCATACCTTAAAGATTTGCCCTTGTAAGCAGGACCTTATCCAGCTGAGAGACAGCATGATCTGGTGGTTGACAGTGTCAAAGACTGCAGACAAAAAATTTAACCGATAACAGTGCTTTAACCTTTGCAGCCCAGAGAGATTGCACTACAGCCATGAGGGCTGTTTCAGTGGAATGACCACATTTGAAATCACACTGGTTGATGTCAAGAAGACTGAAATTCAGAGGTCTGCTAAAAGACACATTCCAGGGTTTTGGCTAGAAATGGACTTTCTTAAATTTATTGTCAATAAAATATGAATTTATGGAATTTAAAAATCATTGCATTTTGTTTTTATGAAGATTTTATACAGCATCACAACTTTTTTGAAATTCAGGTTGTAAATAAAAACTGACTGGAACTAAATGAAATGGCAAAAACAACATCTCAGACGCCTCATCATAATAACAAGAATAAACATATTATGTTATATATTATATTATGTTATTATGTTTTTATATTTCTGTATTGCTTTAAAGCAGTGATTACTACTAACAAGAGCTTAAACAACTGTCACTTAGATAAGCAAATACTGCTGCTGGTATGGTGGTGGCCATGGCTCTGTTCACTTTTTTGTTATCACAAACCAGATCCCACTATGGACGAAACAGAGAAAATAAATAAAATAAATAATAAGAGGAATAAAAAGGCATATCTGTAATTTGTTTTTAACTTGATGCTTTGTAAAAGAAAATAAAACTCAACTCTGTGGCTAAATTAGACTTGAATGTGAAGGTATCGTAATAATAATAATAATAATAATAATAATAATAAGCTTTATTTATAGAGCACTTTTCAAAACATTTGTTACAAAGTGCCTAACAAAAGAGAAGGACAATAATAACAGAATGATCACAAGAAGAACACAAAATAAATAGCGTAGGACAGGGAGGAACTATAGCACAATAACACTTGACCAATTAATATAGAAACCAATCAAGTCCCCCTTGAGCAAGCATTTAAGCGACAGTGGAGAGAAAAATTCCCTTCCTTCTTTAAAGGGAGGAAGAAACCTCCAGCAGAACCTGGCTCAAGGTGGGCGGCCATCTGCCTTGACCGGTTGGTGTGTGAGTAAACATAGAAGGAGCAGGGCAGTAGTCTAGAGCTCCATCCTGCACAATTAGAATACTAACAACAAGCCTCTCTGTCCGGGATAAATTGCTAAAATACCTCCATTATCCAGAAAATTGATCCCACAGTGGTGAGATGGAATGAATACAACCAAATTATTGAGCAGAAAGTGAAACGACAAAGTTACACGAGCAATTATGATCAGGAGGACTGAAATCTCCCAAAGCCATTTACCTCTGTGAGTACATTCTCAAACTTCATTTTAAAAAATTGTGGCGCAGCACTTCTAATTTGAAGGGAAGATCAAAGAATAACAGAAAATTATAACTTGCACCACTTGCCTTTTGTAAACAGTTAAGTGCTGGTGGTTAATGGTCATCTAGAAGATGGTGTGAATGTGTAGTAAAGTGATGCAAAAAGACAGTTTGTGTTCAGTCAACTAAGTACACATATCCTGATAAGTAACCAATAAACATTGCCTGCAGTTTATGTGTCTGCAAACATTCAATGTTCACATCACACTTTTGGTGGTTTTCTTCTTTTTATGTCCTTTTTTCAGGCTATACACGCCTTACGTAATCATTATGTTGCAGGATTAGCTGGTCAGCCTACATCATGTACTGAAAACGTTGTTACGTTACTGGGTGCCAGAATTGAAGTAGAAATGGCTCTAACTGGAAGTTTCATCTCATACCAGCTGCTACTGACAATAAAAAGTGAAGGCAAATGAAAGAATTTAAAAGATCATAAGTTACGGTCAAATATTGTCTCTGTTGTCATATATATATATATATATTTATGTCTAAAAGTTTGTTGTGACCACCTGACGTTAATCAGACATAGGAAAACTAAGAGCAATAACATTAGATTTTTCTCCTGACTTTATGGATATGTTCTGAGTAGACAGCTATAAACATAATGTTACAGCTAGCTAACATTAGTACGTTAGCTAGCAAATACACTTAGAAAGTTATAAGTGAAATCATCTAACATTATGTTATTCCCCCTAACGTTAGTTAGGCATTGCTTTATTTTACAGGCCGTGATTTACAGTGTAAGTTCCCAAAATTAACAGCATATGTCTCTGCAATATAGGTTTATCTGTAAAGTACGTTAAGCAAGAATATTGTGGTAACTTTTCAGTGGTAGAATTTAAACTATAGGGTACCTATTTTATTATTATAGCATACCCCATAAACATACCTGAGCAACTAAGCTGGGAGTTGTTCGAACTACCAGCCTTGGGGTTTTAAAGATGACCCCAAATATGCTTAGGTACAGTTCCTGTGAGGAGGATTCTGACAGGAAATGTCAAATGCAACTACAGCAACGTCCAGGAGGTGTGGGCAATTAAGAGGCTCAGAGACAGCAGGTAGGTTCAGGTCCAAAGCAAGTTCATAACAGAAGATCATGTCATACAATAGAAAGCTGGAAAATTGCTTACCAAGTTAGGATTGCAATCTGGTGGAGTCCTGGGGCTTGCAGACTTACTTACTTACTTTAAGAGACCAAAACAGTTGTTACTGATTGGGATTATTAGAAGAGTGGAACAGAAAGAAAAATTAACACAAAAAATATTAATAAGAAAATATCAATAAAAAAAATGCAGAGCTGACATTTTAACTATATAGAGTCCATGTGTTGCAATGAAAGGTGTTGGGGTGTTTGGGGTGTGGAAATGATATGAATCTAAATGTATGCCCAGATCATGTTGTACAGTTGTTTCACTGGAATCAGTCTGTGGCTCAATGAGCTTCCTATCTTACACAAGTCATTGTAGTGTGGCTGAGACCGATTTTTGTAATTGACATAGAATAAACATCTCTTTTAGCTTAAACCTGCCACCTGCCTGTCACTGTCACTAACCTATTCTACATTGCCTGTTCAAGGCGGCTTCACCATGCCAATAAGCCACCTCACTGTGCTTTAGAAAAGGTGCCAAGCCTCCTTTAAGCTGCCTCAGACGTGACGCAAAGCTGGAGAGGGGAGGGGAGAGGTTAGAGTGCATTAGTATGTTTCACCAGACCCCAGTCTTACTCCAACTATAACTTTATCCATTAATTCCTTTCTACTCCAGAGATGCAGGTCATAGCAATCTAAGTAGCATTTTTCCTCCAGCTTCTCATCACCTACACATTGCTGTAGGAAACTGTCACGGTCTCGAGTCTACCTGTCTGTCTAATTCAGTCCATATATGGTAATTTCCTGTCTCTCTACCTCTCTGCTCTGCTACACTCTGCCAGTAAATCTAACCATTTACATTTTTTTCATTCCCTTTATAAACCGGTCTGCCCGCCTCTGCAATTCTACAGATTGTCTGCTATCCTGTCTCAGTGTGCACTCTGTTCTTCGACCTTAGCCTGGGGGGTGGAGAGTCGCTGACTGTAGAAAGGATAGCAAAAAAATCTGTCTGAGAACTGAGGGGGGCAGACATGCAATCTGCACAGTATACCGTGCCCTTCTTTATTGGCCCCTGATGGGTTAATGTCTTTTAGGAAGGGTGACAGACACAATACGTAGCTGGAGCAAAGTGGTGAGGTATCCGTATATATAGGTATAGAGTGTATTTTATACTTTCCTGGTAGCAGGCCTGTGTTTTGCATGGCTAATAGCTAGTAGCTAATAGCATTCTAGCTGAAAAACTGCATCCATGGGAAGGTGTGCCTCCCAACAAATTCACCAAAAGTCCACTTCTCCCCAACAGTTCAGAAGAGCACACAACACAAGCTAGAGAAGGATGAATAAGAATATGAAAACCTTTATTAGTCCCACAGTGGGACTAATAAGTGCAAATATAAGCCAACATAACTCAAAAACAACAAAACTAACAAAAACAACAGAGCTGCGTAACTGGCTGCGACCTAACAGGTGCCATTCTAGAATTTTGTTCTTATGTTCTTTTGTTCTTAATTCTTATGTACTCTCCTTCCTTAGGTTTAACTCAGTTGAGTATTGTGCAGTTTGTCTAAGCTTTTAGCACTGTTTCAAGTCAGTTTGTTTCTCCTTTTAAACTTGGTTTTGTTGAAGTCTGGGTTAATGTCAGTTAAGAAGAAAAAGAAGAATCAAGGTGGCCTTTGATAGTCCTACCACAGTGGTCTACTGTGGTTCACTTACAACGGAGGTGAAGGAACAAGGGCTTTTAGGGTATCTCAAAACAAAAACAAGATGGTCCAGAAGTAATTAACTCTGCCTGAGTCACTTTTTGTGGCCTGCAACCACTGTAAAACTTGTGCTTTCTGCTTGACTCCATTTTTCTGTGGCTCCTTCTGGGTTACATCTGGTTTTGGGGTTAGTTCTTACTTCCCTCCGCTTGTTGCTCTTCACGCCTCCCTGCTGCTTAGGTTCTCAGAACAGTTGCTACTTTTCATCTGTTTTCTTATGACATGGGAAGCCTTTTACCATGGAGAAATAAAACAACTTGTAGGACAAGCTAGAATCAAAGATCAAAGACTGATCAACTAAGGGTATTGGGATGTACACACATGTGCACATAATTTATTCTTTCACACTTTGACCTTCGTGTCACTTTGGTAGAGGTTAATCAGGGTGTCACCAGTCCATAAATTTTTGTCCTAGAACATTGTCTTACCTTTATATTGTGCAAATTCTAACTGAGCTTTCTTATTCTGACTGCTGATCAGGGGTTTGCGTCATGTGGTGTGGCCTCTGTATTTCTGTTCTTGAACTCTTCTGTGAACATTGATCGATAATAACTTCACCCTTGCTGTACTGGTGATGTCACAGACTGTTGTTTGGGGGGTTTTCTTCACAACTCTCAGAATGTTTCTGTCATCAGTTGATGTTTTCCTTAGACAACCCAGTCTGTATGTTACTCTGTGTATTGTGCACTCTGTTATTTTTCTAGACATTCAGCATGCTGCTTATAACTGCCCAGAGTTTTAAAGCTTTGTATGTCACAGGACACAGCTAGGTAACAAGAAACACTTGTTGAAATTTAAGTCATTCGATGCAAAATATGCTGTTCTTTGCAATATGTAGCTGTACCGTAAATAATAGGAATTAAAAGCTACATTTCTGAATTTTGACCTCAAAATTATATTTTGTTGTTAAACCAAAATGTTTTCAGTGTACAGCAAAACCAAATGAACTAGTTATTACACCTCCAAACATGCATGATACTATCATTGTGAACATATTAGCATATTGAGGATTTAAGTGTGAAGTAGAATAAAATAAGACAAATAACATGTTAACTGATAATTGCATTCCACTTTAAAAAAAATGTATTGTAGTGCTTAAACATGTTAATAATATAAAGTTGTGCACATTGGTGTTTATCAGTCTGATCTGGTTGTTCACTGATATGATTATTTATCTGGGAATATGACATAAATTTCAGCTATTAACATATCTGTCATATATTCTCGAGTTATTTGATTCACAAGTGAAAAGATGAGTAGTGAAATCAATTGTTCTCTGTGTCACATTACAAGCATTCTACCATTAAATGTCTAATATCAAGAAAACCAAAAGTCGTATTTTCATTTAGTTTATTTCCAGCTACAAGTAAATTTACATCTTCTATTGCACAGCTCAAAATTCAGACAACATGTGATATTATTACTTAAAATCAACTCATTGTCAGTTATTAAAACATATTTTATACATATAATAAAGTGGCATAATAAATATACTGCAAACAGTATACTATCACTCTCATTATGAAAAAGAGATGATTTTTATTGACCCTCCTGCTCCTTGGTTGATTCTTCCCTGCAACAGATATAAAAACTTTTAGTTTTCAGAAAAATACCTGAACAATCATTTTGATGGACAGAATGATTAAAGACATTATGCAAACTGTATAATGAATGTATGTTTTTTATAACACACTTGCCTTTTTAGGATTGACTGGAGTATTTTTTTAAGCAGTGAACCTCAGTGAGGTGGCCAGTTGTACAGTGTAACTTTAATATTCAGTTACATAGCTATTCTTTTTTAAACATAGTTCCTCTTTACCTTGGTTTCTCAAGATCTTGGATGAACTCTGGCAGACGAGCATTTAATGTTTCAGGCAGAAATGAAGCCACTAGACCTGAGCCAACTGCCACTGCGCAATAAGTGGCTGCAGGAAGGAGATGCCACACATCCTCCAATAGCATGACGAGTGGGGATATGGACACGCCCAGTCGTGCCATGAATGAGGTGTAGCCTAAACCATTTTGTCTGAAAAATCAAAGCCAGAGGTTTATATAAACCTGCAGTACATCTGGTGACAACACAGCAGAAGATCACTGTGGTAACATTAGATACATAAGTTAGTTGTTAACTGACCGTACGACTGTAGGATAGAGTTCAGTTACGTAGAGATACATGATTGTGAATGAGGCCTCTGACATGGCTTTTCCAAGGACGGCTACTACGGTGCGAATTACCCACTTATCTGATGGAATATGTTCAGATTATATTTGTACAACACATGAAAATGCAACCAAATTAAATTACTAATTTTTAGAGAAACCAAAAATGACCTTTTGTAACAAACATGTTGATGAAGAGACAGAGCCCGGTCAACAGCAAAGTCGATATTTCACCAGGCCTTCTACCAATTTTATCCACAAAGAAATACACGGCAACCTTCATTGGCATTTCAATTGATGCAAATATACATTGTGTGAGGTATGGGTTCACTCCAAACCCACTAATATTGAGAGATATCCCATAATATGTAAATGCAACTCCATACCTAGAAAACAGGGAAAATAAAATCTTTTATTATTGACATGCCAGTTCTCACATGTGGATGATTAAAAACTAGGTTGAACAAATATAACAGTGGGCACAACCCTGGAAATAAAATAAACTGAAATATTGAAATAATATGTGATTTACATCACTAACTTACAGGATCACGTCAAAATAAATGGTCTTTCTTTCTGAGAGTTGAATGAGACAATTAATACAACTCACGTACTGTATCTGTGTGTTAGGCAATGATTAGCTCTGCTTAGGATAGCTAACAGATAGCTTGGCTCTGTCCACAGTTAAAAATCCACCTAACAGCAGGGCTAAAGTTCTCAAATTAAAATGCTATTTCTGGTTTCTGTAAGCTATACACAAACAAAAATGTAAATTATGATAAATAATTTTAGAGAGTTTTATTATTTCCAAAATTCACATTAATTCACCCCATGCCATTAAATTATTACTTACCACACTATTCCTGAGCATATAGCAATTTTCCTGATATTTGGGGTCCTGAAAAGATCTATGGTTGTGTACTTTGTATCTTTTGTTTGAGCTTCTGCAGATTCCAGTAAGGCCTGTGAAAAACACACTTGGGGTGAAAATTTCAAATGAAATTGTACAATGCATACAAAAAGAGTCCCTTTTCTCTCTGTTCACTTTTTAGTCCACTTTAAGGGGACTGAGTTTGATTCTATTAAGAAAGACCATATGTGAAAACACCCTTATACTTTCATTTTACTAACCATTTGTAAGATTCTCAGCTAACCAAAGTGAAAACAATGCTAAAATATACCATTGGTGTGATGGTGTCCATGTATTTAGTTCTGTTGTTCATCTTGGCACACATCATTATGTAATGATGAGCAGCATCTGCCTTCCCATTTGCCAAGAGCCACCTAGCAGACTCTGGAAGCCACCTAAAGAGTCAAACATGGAGAGTTCAGCTTCTAAAAGGATTCTATTTTATTAGCTTGCAAAATAAAAATATGAAACTGGATACCTCCAAGTAATAATGGCCAATATCAGGGGTGAGGTTGCTGCCAAAATAAGCATCCTCCACTCATTTACACAGTATGCAATTCCAACCAGAATCCAGTTCCCAAGTGTCCAATCCAGGCCTATGATTATACCAGAGAAGGTCCTGTGTTCAATGCCAAACCACTCGACATCTGGAGACAAGTCAGCACACATGAAAAGTCAGATACAGTTCTTAAAGGTAAAACAGAATATATATTTTAATACAAACAAATGTAAACCAAACTATTATATACTGTATCACATTTTTCCTCTCACATCCAAACAACATTTAACAACTAGCCTACTTACTTAGAACTATAGAGATGATGCTTAGTCCTGCGAGTGACATCCCTGTAAAAAATCTCAGGATGGCAAACATTATATATGATGTGGAGAAGGCACTCAGCACTGCAAAGATCATGGATGATATGTATGAGACCAGCAGAAGCGGTCTTCGCCCAAACCTGGTCATGAATAGAGAGCCATTATTTTACTGAATGTCCTGTGTTTACTTACTGTGTGTGCAAACGTGACTTTTCACTGACACCTTTAAAAGTTAAGGCTTAATCTTATCTAACAAAGTGTATAAGATAAGCTACACTGTTATCATTGTTATTGTATTACATAAACTAAAATATCATAGATAAAAGGAAAGCGCATATTAATTCCTTTTGTCAGTTTCACATTACTTTTTCACATTACACATAAATTTTTTTTTTCAGTGGGTGTCAACTCTTTTAGCCACATCCATGTCTCTCTATGTTTTTTCATTAATAATCTCACCTGTCACTGAGAAACCCAAATAAAGGTGCTCCAAACATAACACCAATAAAGAAAACAGTGGCTGTGGCCTTGCTCATCCCTTTTCCACTGCACACAAGATCCCACTGCAAAGAAACCATTGAAAATATTACAGTGTTTATTTTCGAAGTGGCCCGTGTGAGAAGTTAAAATTAAACCTGACATTTCACTTTTACACTTTAGTGTCAAACAACACATATATTACATTTTTTACTGTACTTAGTCACAATTTCACCCACAAGCAATACACAAATGTCTGGAAAAGATATTACATGTAGTTTAACAAAATATAAATGCCCATATACTTGATGTCTTTCACTTACCTCTGTTACTATTGTAGATTTAAAGGTGCTGTTGTCATACACCCATCCATTCAGACAGTCAGCAATTAATGTGCTGTTACTACTATTGGAGCCTGACAGATGTTGATACTGAGGCTCTAAAAACATTCGACAAGAGCTCAATGTCCCATCCTGCTCTGCTGGAATACTAACGTCCAGTTTCTGATCCAGGGTCAAATTTGTGAAGATGCCTCCATCATCAAGAGCACTGATGTCACAGTGATGAGAGGGAACAGCTGCCATGAAGTTATTCAGCAGAAAATGACATGGCATAGACAGTCGAGAGACCATCTGAATCAACACTAGCTTGATTTGGAATTTTCCAAATCCATTTATTTCGGATAGTATGTTGTCAAATTTCATTTTGCTGTGCTTCCACACAGGACAAGAAACCGAGTGTTATAACAGTGATGTGAGGGTAGGTGATGAAGTCTAAACAAGACACATTTACTAGCACTATGTTAATTATTACAGTTGTCTGCAACCCCTTATCAAATAGAAAACAGAATATAGCTGTCTTAAAAGTTCATAAGTTTAGATTTGTTGACAGATTATATGCATTGGTGAGTTAACATTAGTGCAGATACTGTCTGGTGTTTTTATATTTCCCACGTGTATTGCTACATATTATCAGTTTCCAAGAAAAGAAGTCACACACACACACACACACACACACACACACACACACACACACACACACACACACAAAGAACATATATAAAATAAAATAAAAACTATTTATTTAACCATTTATGCTTCCATAAGTTTACATTTTTCTAATACTCACGATTAAATGTCTATCCAGAGGCAGTGATGTATTTTCTTTCTAAAGCAAAACTTGTTTTATCACTTACCACCATTACATAACTGGAACTACAGAATCACACTAATAATAGTCAGCAGCATCCTGCAGTATCTGATCTTA
>OMLM01004715.1:94725-108825 GCA_900302695.1 Helostoma temminkii
GTCAAAGATCCTACTATCCTAAAAAGTTTTTAAAAGTATAAAATATATAATACTTATACTGTATATGAGCCTGACAGCTCAATTTATTGTGCAAATGCTAATATATAGTAAGTGTATTAAGGCATGGTGAGGTGATGGTCTGCCAATATCTAATCTTGGACACGCCTACGATATGTGCAAATATTTTTATTGGTGACTCATTCTGCCACCTTCAAAATACATTCAGGACTGCAAATGACAATGATTGGCCTCAGGAATGTTCTTTCATCCTCTTATCTATCTATCTATCTATCTATCTATCTATCTATCTATCTATCTATCTATCTATCTATCTATCTATCTATCTATCTATCTATCTATCCAGCATTGCAGTAGTTAGCTATTTCTCTCTCATTTAAATTTGGGAATATATATTTCTCTGAAAGCCTTTAAATAAATGACAGGAGGAAGAGATAAAGAACGTGTTTGTGGTGGGCATGATTCCAAGCTTGTCTGAGATGATCCCTGTTTTGGTGTTTGATTGCAACACTATGGGAAAACATTAGATCATCTTTTAGTTCACTGCATCATGTTGTTGGCCTATGAAAAGAAAGCTGGGTTCTTATTAACAGGGTTTATTCCACATAATTTCACAATAAATGGATGCACAGTACCTCCTCCAGCAGCTATAACTTTTTCATAATGCATGAACACAGCGACAACTGATTTTGTTACAGATTAGCTAGTTAATAATGAGATAAAATGTGTGAGACAAGGTAATACAAAATACATATTATACATTTTGTTAGATTTCATACACACACACAATAGATTTAATACAAAAACATTACAATACAATGGCAATGCATGACCACATGCATAACATAAGTAAACAATTGACAAATGTACAGTAACAACTTATTCAAACCACCGCTCATACGGTAACTATAAGTGCCCCCACTGGCCTCGTGTCTACAGCAAGTAGCTGTGGTTACAGTTGGACCTCGGTTCCCTCCTCTCAGTGTCTTTTAAGATGGAGTGAAGTTGCCTTTTGCGGAGCTGAACCACTGATGTAACAGCCTATGCTCATTTTTATATTTTTTGCCGTATGGAATTTACCTCTTGTAGAGTGTAAGACAACTGAATAAGGAAGTTTCAGCAGTGTAGTGTGTTTATAACAGGGTGATTGCTTTGGCTCAAAACAGACTTAACATTTTAAACTGTAAGGCCGATGGTCATATAACTTTCTACCTAATGGCTGAAAAGAATTCCTCTTTTGGATTCAGGAATGGGGAGTATAGTGGAAGGAACTCCATTTTCATCCTTAGATGTGCAGCAAACCATTCTCTAACAGTGTTGGCTCAGTGAAAACTGACATTATCCCACACAATCACATAGTTTGTAAAATCTGGCCTAGCTAAAAATCTCTCCTGTTCTGGTATTATATCTCTGTAAAGTGTATCTAGGAAGGCCAGGAGAAGTTGATGTTGTAGGGCCAATGTGTAAACGTGTGCTCACACCATTCTCAGAAATGGCAGCACACATTATAATTTGTTGCCCCCATGTTGAAAGATTTTGATAAGTGAATGGATCATTTTGAATTTGATGCCAAAAACTGAAAAACTGCTTAGAAGTTTGACAGTTTTGCTGAGAATGAACTAATCACTTTTGATCAGTAAGATCAAGCCATCAGGCTTCTCAATGCACACAACAAACTGAACTGTGCAGACGCACACTCACACATACACACACTGGATCTGAACTGAGCTGGACAGAAGTTAGTCACACACATTGCTGATGCTGTCTGCTTAAAAACTGTTTAGAATGTTTACATACTGTTTTTTTTGCACAAAATCATTTCAACTTGCTGTTTTTGCACATAATTTCTCGTTTTACAGTACATCAGATGTACATTGTACATTTCAGTTACTGGTCGCTGCTGTTTTGTGTTTTGTGTTCTGTTTTGCACTGTCTTCAGATCTGTCTGCACTTTTTTGTTCTAGCACTGTCTGCACTAGGTTGCACAGGATGCACTTTATGTGGCTAGGACAACTTAGCAGTCCTCAGCTCTATGTTCTGTCTTGTTACTGTCCTATATAGCACCATGGTTCTGGAGAAACGTTGTCTTATTTCACTATGTACTGCGTCAGCTAAATGTGGTTGGAATGACGATAAAGCTTCTTGACCTTGACCTTGAAAAATGAGCCACACTGATTGAGAAAAACTGTAAAGTATACTGTTATGGTATCACAGTATTATGACACCACCTGCTGGTGCGTTTCAGAAAATGTCACATCTGAAAATAAAAGTCTTGTTTAAAAGTTTGGATTACCTGCTGTTTTCCAGCAGGAGACCTGTGAACTTCCCTTTGCTCTGTAGCATGATCTTTAGAGTTACACTGAACTAATATGACCTATTTCATCAGATTGTGGATACAAAGTCTTAGAGCTTAGAGGTTAAAAGCACAATTTCTGTTCATGTAAATGTATAAACGCTGTTTACTCCCTCAGCTGTTTTGCACCTTAATTTATAATAATTAATAATAATTGAATCAATTATTTTTGCTCATCAGTTCAGCATCGATTACCAGAATAACTCAAGAGAATAATCTGGCAGTATTTTTGACAGATTAACTGTAGGTGTAATTTAACTTCCGTAGCAAAACAAACTTTGACTTCAAGTGTGCAGAAAGGAGGCCTAGTATCTGTGCTATGTATAAACAAATAGTTTCTGAGATTTAGTTCTTAAAAGGAAATGCTGACAGTAATGGCAGTGTTGATATTTGTTGCAGCAACAGATGAGAACACTGGAGGGAAAGAAACTTTACTGTATAAACATGAGTTCGGAAAACAGCCGCCCAATTGTTTTGCTTATACTCTTGGATGTGAATGCAGCTCCCCCCTTGATATTACATACCATTCCATTTAGAGAGATGGCAGCCCTGATGGACCTGCCAAAGCAAAGCTGCACTTCCTATTGAGGATAGGAATAATTTAAGGAATTGCATAGCAGTTCGAAATGTGTGTAAGCATAGTAATACTGAAATCTGTTTGTCTCTACAATATACATATAGTTCTTTCAATTTTTGTGGAAGATCTTTCAAATGCAAATGTTCACACTTTGACAAATCATTAAATACAGTGTCTATACTCTCAAAAATCTAGGTTATGGTGTTATAGTTTAATAGATAAAAAGCTATTATTGAAAATCTGATAACAAGTCTATTTTATTATCACCCATGAAGTGAAAGTCTCCCTGGCCTAAAGTTGTTTGTTTTTGTTTTATAAAGGTATCTGTGGTGAAACCCAGGACAGAGAAACTGCATTAGAAATGGAACCAGGGGCTGGAGATGCAGGCAGTGATAACTTGATCCCTTGGTCAGGTTCAGATGGTTCCCAGGAACTTTGCGTCTCTGAACTATTGGCAGAGTCCTACAATGAAGATGATGACAGTGATTCAGAGTACCCTTTAGACACAAAGCCTACTCGTATCCTTAAGCCTTACACTGAGCCTCCAGAACACCTTCAGTCACAGGGCTGGGAATCTGCTGGTGAGCAGCACTCCCTGCCTGAAGTAAAAGAAAGTGAAGAGGATATTTCATACCAAAAAAAAGATGACATCTACCTCAGTGAATCAAGAGGGTCCATTACAGAGTCTCCTCACATCCAAACCTCACCAACATCACTGTCTCTACAGCCGGAGCAGCATGAGTCCAAGCCTCCTGCTGGCCAAATGTCACAGCCGCATTCCCCATCATCTTCCTCCTCTCTTGGCTGTTCTGCTGATATGACCCTGGCCTTGACCCTGGCTATAGAACAACCACTGGGAGCCAGTAATAGGCAGGGTGCAGGGACTGGGAACAGGAGGGTTCAATCTTCAGAAGAAGGAGGGAGTAGTGAAGCACCTCCTGCTTCTGTCTTCTTTGGAATTTCAAATGAGGGTGCTGAGCAGGCAGAGAAGTGGAACTCAGAGTCTGACACAGATCTGTGCAGACTGAATCGGCCCAAGGCAAGGTACACACGTAAGTATCCTCTACCTTCCTTTTATATATTTCATTGGACCTATGAAGCTACTAGTGTATGTACATACACTGAATGTTTTTCTTTCTAAATTTAAATTATGCATGGTTTATTAATAGATATGATGTGATTTTGTGATTGATTTAAATACAGCCTGTGGCACAAAATAACTTATAGCCTGAAATAACCGTTTCTGCCTGCAGAAACGGTTATATGAAGCAAAAGATTTCATTTAATCGTTAAATAACCTGGGCAAAGCTCTGTTAATCCTGGTTATTTTCATGCTGTAACATGATGTCTATCTAAGATGGAGATAGGAGAATTCCCATGGCTTTAATAGTCAGAGCAGGATAAGAATAAATATGACCATATGATGAGGCTGACAGAAACAAATTTGACAGACACCAGCATGTGTCACCCTGGCCTGTTATTGGATCCCTTTTCCGATCGTAAGATTGGCTGCAATGGAAAGTGAGCGCCTCACTTTCCTTGCCTCATGGAAGTTAGCTGTAAGTGAATATGGTGCTTTTATTAGTGTGCTTGCTTCAGCAGGAGCAACTTAAAAATATCTCCTACTTGTTATTAGAGTGCTTGCTTAATACAATAACAATAATATTAGTTATTTTCATCAGTTAGCTCAGAATGAAATAAAGCACAAATGTTAATCTCTTATAATAGTTATAAACTTCACTTTCTGAGTATCAGTGACATGACAATTTCCACTGACTGACAAAATATCTAAATAGAAATCATGTTTGCTTACTATTTACAGATTTGCACGTTTTCATTTCCCGTCTCTCGCTTCCTTTGTTTAAGGGCTTGGTCACAGTGAAAGCCAATCAGAAAGACACGTCAAGGAGACCAAATCTAAATGTAAAAGAATTGCTCGGCTTCTGACTGATGCACCCAACCCTCAGAACAAGGGAGCCTTGTTGTTTAAAAAACGTCGCCAGAGGGTCAAGAAGTATACACTTGTAAGTTACGGGACTGGTGATAACAAGCTTTACAGTGAAGACCAAATAGAGGAGGAAACTGAAGAAGTCAAATCTCCTGGTTATAACTTTGTGGCAACAAGTGATTCTAAATTAGAGGAGGAATATTCTGTTCATCATCAGCAGCATACTTTAAGTCTGACTTGGGGAAGTGTTGGAGAAATGGATGCACTGCCAGAGACAAAAGGGAAGGGAGTTTTGATGTTTGCTCAACGTCGCAAACGAATGGATGAACTGGCGTCCGAGCAAGATGAAATGAAAAGTAAAGAATTACCCGTGGAGGCATCAACAGAACCTGAATGTACAGAAGCACAAAATATTTATGACGATAAGGAAATGTACATGCATGATGATCATCCTAACTATGTGGATGCAGGTCTCAAGCAGCATCTGGAATACCAAGAAAATATTCAGCAGATGAACTACTTATCCAATGCACCAAAACCATTCGTGCCAAACAGAACTGCAAAGCCCTTCCTAGGAATTCAAGATGGCACAGCTGCTCCCTTTGTGTCTAGTGGTATTGTTCCAGTGACAAAAAAGCATGAAACAAAATTCAAAGTACCTGTGCCAATTAACAGTAATCCACAAGTGTGGTCCCCAACTGGAGATATCATAGCCTCAAGAGATGAGCGAATATGTGTGCCAGCAATCAAGACCGGCATCCTACCAGAGTCAAAACGTAAATCAACTAAGCCATCAATGCAGGCACATGAATCAGATTCTCAGCTTCAAAGCAAGGGGGAAAGGAGGTCTTATATTGAATCAGAGGAAGACTGTTTTAGTCTTGGAGCTGAAGCTTGTAACTTTATGCAGCCCAGATCAATAAAGCTAAAGAACCCTCCTCCAGTTGCCCCCAAACCTACAATCAACCCAGCCTGCCCACCTTGGTTGAGGAGGAGTCCCTCTGATGAACCATATATTATACCAAGAAGTCCAGTTTCACAACCTTCTCACAGTTCTGTGGGACCTCCTAGTCAGCATTACTTACAGCAGCAAGTTCAATCTCAACAGATGGCCAACCGCTGGGCACCAGATCAAGCTCAGGCAAAACTTCAAACACCCACAAATGCCTGGGCACCAGTCAGTTCCCCTTCTCAGCTTCATCTTCAGCCAACCACAAATAGCTGGAGTCAACAGCCACCACAATCCCCCGTGAGTATGCAGGCCCGCAGTCCTACTTACAGCCCACATCCCCCAACTTCACCCTCAAGGAATAAGTTAGGCAGTGCTCCTAACTCAGTTGTGTCTTGCCCACCACAAGCAGGGAAACCACACATTCATGCATCAAAAGCACCGCAGGCTTCTCCAAAAGGCAGATTCTCAGACAAAGGTATTAATCGGTCTAGTGATGGTCCAACTATGGCAGGGAAGGGTGCAGAATTGTTTGCCAAAAGACAGTCCCGTATGGAGAAGTTTGTTGTTGATGATGAAACAGTGCAAGCTAACAAAGCAAGATCTTCATCCCCCACTTCATCCCTCCCTAACTCCTGGAGGTATTCTGCTAATGTTCGTGCGCCCCCTCCTTTATCATACAACCCCCTTCTTGCTCCTTTCTACCCTCCATCAACAACCAAGCAACCCCCTTCCACAAGCCCCCAAATCAAGCCTAAGACCAAAGGGAAACCTAAAGCAAAACAGCTAAATGCCTTAGATATTATGAAACATCAGCCTTATCAGTTGGACTCATCACTATTCACGTATGATGCAGTCCCAGAGGCCAAAAATCCCAGCCCCAGACCAACCCCAGTCTCTAAGTTTGAGGTTACTAAAGGCCTTAAACAAAGATCTGCCTCTTCTTATTCTCCATATAATGCCTCTGAGTCTGATGTTCAAGGCAAGGCAGAAGCTCCAGCTAAGTCTTCTGGACCGGTAAGTTCCCAATGTTCTTCTGCCTGCCAAAGCACAGCATCAGCTGAGCCTCTTGCAACTGACAAGCACTTGGATGAAAAGCACACTGTCACACTTGGAGCCCATCACATAACCACCAAGCAAGCACGAAGCGCCCCATCTGCAAGCACATCCTCTATTGGTGATAGCATAGCTTCAGCTTTTTCTCCTGCATCTCTTATTGCAAGAGGCGTACGCCAAATGGCTCCTCGGCCAAACTTTTCTGCTAAGAAGCCAGCGGTGACAGGCAAACAGTGGAGGCCTGTTGCTTTACTTGTTTAGTTTTATTACTGTATATGGTCAAGCTTTGGCATAGTCAACACTGAGATGACAGAACACAATTACATCTGCAACTAGATAGCATCTTCTGTAAAATGTCTTAATGCTTTTGCACTGTCTGAATGAAGGCAACATAAAATATCTTTTACATTATGTAGGTATGAGGATATATGGCAGTTGAAAGTTGACATAATAATTTGCACATTAAATCTTCCTTCTGTAACTTAGGATTGTGCTAGAAAACTGAATGTTAGACTATGTAATGTGATTGTCAGAAAGTGCTATTACATTTTTTAGGGTTTTTTCTTTTGTAAGAAACATTACAAGACTTTTATGTTGTAGTTGTTTAGTAGGAGTCATCACTAACCCAAAAACAACACACAACGATTGCATTTATTAATACATTTTATTTATTTTAAAATTAGAGCTCAAAATAGACATTTCACGATTCTGTCATCCAGGATAATGGCAATAACAATCAAGGTAACTGTGTTTTAAAATTATAATTAAATATATTTTTTATAATTTAATGCATTTGGGGAGAAACCGTCTAAGTTATCTTTTTGGATGCATACAATTTGCAGTTCCTTCAGTCTCATTCCAAACTACAGCTAAAATATTAACATTAGTTGTGATCATTAATGCTGATGACTTTTAAACTTTTTTATGTGGATATATTTTTCTGCAGTCATCAGTTATGGCCAGTTATTTAACTGTCAGTAAAGTCATCACTTATGCTGTATCGTCATCCTTAAACAAAATATCAGATGTCTGAATATAATGTTATCAATTCACATGATTATTAGCAACTTCAGAAATCAGAAAAACAGCTGTCTTGTTTGTATCTATGTGTCTGTCTTTCTGACATATCACTGTTTATTGCACTTCTTCAACTGAGCACAATCATCCTATTAAATTTCTCTTTCCTCCTACTTGTCTTTTTATATGTCATGAGCTTCTGTTCTCATTTCCTCAACTGGCATTTCACTACTGCATATTTCCTCGTTTATCTTTCTTACTGCCTCACACAGCACGCAGAATTTATTCAGATCTACAGCACCTTCAGCAATATCTATTTTCTAAGATTCATCATATCATTGGCTATTTTCAATAAATGCTCATATTGATGTGAAATGGCAAATTAATATGGAATTGCTGAAGGTTAGTATTGTCACTGACCAGTATGACTTTGTGATTTTAATGTGATTGGACATGTACTTAGTTTCACACCATTTCAGTCCTTCTTTCACTCTGAATGTTAAAAGTTTGGAACTATTATATGAACTAATCACACTTTAGCTGGAGTGCCTGTTAAAGGGAAAGCCACCTTAAAACATAAAATACATATACTAATAAAATGATGCAGGTTACAGTAAACAATATGTGAGCTGCAATGAAAACATTTTAATTTTCAATTATATATAAAGATAGGCACACATTTTGAGTACTAGGTATTAAATATTAAGTATTTCACAGTGGGTCTTGTTTTAGCACCTTATACACTGCATGACCATCATGATTATATACTGCTGGGCATCTTGGTACTTGTGAATTTCACACCAGGAATAAATACTATTTTATGATTATACTACATTTTGTATTATTTATACAAATCTGAAAAGTAAGTTATTAAAGTAATTAAAGCGATCAAGATCCAAGCGATCAAGTGGGATAGAATTACAATATATGCCTGTGAAATGTAGTGAAATGTAAGTATGACGTAGCAGCAAATGGACACACTCATAAAAAGCAGAACTGCCTCAAAACTGCACTGTAAATTCTCATTCAGGCTTTTCGTTGAACCAGCTAATATTTTTAAATTAACTCAACATAAATAAGTTTGACATTTTCAAGCTAATTCAGCAGCTATTCAGAACTTATAAACATTAGTTGTTCTCACTTCTTTTAACTTTAAATTTATTATTTAAATTTATTATTTATTAATTTCTTAAGTTCACGCAACTCATTGAATTAATGCTATCAAAATAATGTATGTTTTTGTAGCTTAAAGAAAACAGTCATGGTGGAAAATTGCTGTGAGTCTTTAATACATACCTACATGAGGTTGCTGGTGCTTATTTTCATAAATAAGTAAATAATTATGTGAACCATGATAAAGATTGGCATTGAATTCAGTCCCTATCCCTGTACACTCAAGTATCATGGAGCAGCCTTGTGTTATTGCTATGTTCTGACTTTGATACATGTTGGCACCACCAGAGGCAAATTCTTTTGCTGTTTGCTGCTGTGATTCAGTTCCTTAGTCAGAAGAGGCAACACATCTAATAAATAGTACAGTGTCAGTGGTTGTCTAAATTTGATAAATAAACTACGCAAGACTAATATTCACTCTGGAGTATTTTAATGAAGCTTTTTTAGTTCAATTAAAATTTTTAGGATCAAACAAGAACCAAACTTGTTCAATAAATTCTAAAATCTAAATCAACTAAACTAAGTCACAGGTTAGGTTGGAAGGTTAGAAAGAAAGAAAATGTATCTTGGCTCACAACAGGCATATTTTCTAGGCGTTTGTTCCTGTGGTTGATTTAAACCAAAAGAAACTAACAGGAGTGCAGCCATTTCCTGTCAAAGCATATGCTAAAAATACGAGCTAGAAAAGCTAATCAGTCATTATTTCAGCCAGCACTTCCAAGCTACACCAATGAAAGCCTTTGTTTCATTCCCTGATTATTGATAATTCAAATATTAATAAACAAAATATACAGTGAACCTCAGAACAGTTGCAACTTAAAGGACAAGAGCAAGTGGTATTTGAAGTGAAAATTTAAGTACAGCAGACTTGTGTTTTAAATTTGTGTGCACTTCACACCACCTCCTCTCTCATTAAATGTGACATCTAAATACAATTTTAGAGTGAATTTTCCTTTAAAAAGAGACAAGAAAGATGATTTGTCAGAGAAATAGTTCCAAGCAAAGTTTTATCTTCTTTTAAATGTCTGTGACTTGATAACACTGCTGCTGTGGTTAGTTTAACCTTCTTTAACTAACAAGAGGTAAGTTATTTAAATGGTAATATATATGATAATCTGTTGCTTCAAGTGTTACACAATATTTTCCCTATACTGCACTCTTATAAAACTCAAGGATTTTAAGGAATTTATGAGAAAATGTATTGACTGTTGTAGACGCAGAATTCTGAAGAGTTTTACAGATATATGCAGGCTTTTCCAAAAAATGCGTTGTGTACAAATGTGACAAAATTAAGACTTTTCAGTGAAAGGACCATAATAAGGATAGTTAACAGACTCTATACTCTGATTTTACAACCAAATGTAGGCTAATAGCAACTAGTAGCAATGACCAGCCAGGAAAAGGAAGAAGAGAGGCCTTACTTTTACTAAAAGATATAATTCAATTTTAAATTTAACATGAATAAAATATAAAATGATTAGTTGTCCAAGCTTGCATGAAGCCAGAAGGTGGCAGCAAAGTCTGTCACAGCAATAAACTAATATGCTCTTTTCTTTCAGGTATTCAACAGAAGCCGCTCCCTAAGCCTGCCCAGGCACCTGCATTTGATGCCTTCGCCTGGACCTTTGTCACCTGTAAGCACACCTGGAACCCTGCCATCATTTACACCTATGCAGAGACAAGTCTCCAAGCCATTGACACCGTGGGAGGCAGCATCCAGAAGCCCCATCGGTTTAATAGATGAGGCCTTTGTGTTTCAGGGCCTCTCATCACATGTTGCCTCTAATGTCAAAGCCGCAGGGCGCTCCGGATCTCTGCCAGAGTCTCCAGATGAATGGAAGCGCAGGATTTCTCTTGATCCTGCAGCTGTCAATAAGAGTCATTACCATGCAGCTCCAGCTTTTCAGGCACCGTCCATGAGCAGGACATTTTCACCTGAGAGACCATCCTTCTATGGGCCTCCTTTCAGACCTGCCCAGCCTCTAAGACCTGCCAGCAAGGCCTGCGTTGGATTCATGCGACAAGGTTCAAGTCCAACAAAGAACTTTCCACTCTACAGTGCAGTCCACAGAAGTTAATACCTATAAGATAAAGTCAGATATATATTCAGACAAAGAGAATTGTATGAACATAAATGGTGCATGGTGTTAAGCATCAGTGATGAATAGGTTAATACCCCCCCCAAAGGGGCAGAATCTGTTCACTCTGTTGTGATAAAAATCACTATATTGTTGAAATGTTCTGTCTATCCCACAGATCTGAATCTAATGATTCGTTTTAGACAAGTAAATGTTTTAGATATTTGATAGATCTAGCACAAAAAAAGTTTCTATTTTCAGGATACGTGTGGTTTGAAGAGCACAAAAACTTTCTGTTGCTACTGTGTTGTGTTGCTGATGATATGACCCTGCTAGACATTGATGGGATGTTTTGCAATTGTTTCTAGGTGATCATTCAGACAAAATTAGAACAGAAGTGGAGCGCTGCGGTCATGATTTAAGACAAATTGTATTTAGGACAAGTTTAAGCATGTGTTTTGTGAGTTAAAGTGAATGTGTTATAGTAGATATTAGACAGGAGACATTTGGTGGATTGAGTTTTTAAAAAGTGAAGTGGTGTTTGCTCACCAGAGATGTTAATTATAAAAGATTGGTGGGAAATAAGGCACTAAGACATTTCCTGTGTGGTTTTTCATTAATTTATCTTGAGCTTTAAAACTCACTGTGACTTTGTCATCACTTTAGGTTTATGTTATGGAATATTTCAAACTGTGATAATGATTATATATTTTACTCTTATTACTATTGCAGTGACACTGCCAACTATAATTAATATGTAGCACATAGTGACTGCCAATTTGAAACATCCTATTTCTTTAAATTGAAATTGAATTGACTGTACCATTATAAGAAGTAAACCTGCTCCATGTGCCACGTTCTAACACTGACCTTATAATCTACAAGTGACAGCTTAACATGTAAGCTTTGTTGTGTCATTCATACAGTTTCCAACCTTCGATAATACACTGCGTGACGTTCAAGTGCAAACAGAACCCTAGATTCTGCCAGTGTCAGGGTTTTAGAAATTTCTAGTCTGCATACTTAGAATGTAGACTTTATCTATCCTGAGTTATCCTTGTCATTTAGCATTGACTATATTACATCTGGAAACGTGAATGTCTAATAGGAACTTTACTGTGTGCCTTAAGATTTTGAGTCAAATGTTTTTTGCACTTTATTATCAGACACTGAGAAATTAAAAGACACAAAAAATGTCTTTAAGTGTTGTTTTCATTTTTTCTAAGCATCATGTTTTGTGTAGATGAAATTCTGGTTTTAATTCTGTTACTGATTTAAATATCAATTAATAATAATTAATAGTCAAATTTTAAAGATCACCTTATAAACTTCTCTCATTCAGCCTTTCACAAGTTGTCAAGTGTACAGTACAGCATGTCTGAAGTGTGAGGTTTAGCTGCCAGCATAATGACCTTGATGTTGCTTCTTAATATCTTTTTGGCCTATCTATATTTGGAGCATGAAAATACACTCTCCTGTAACCTTTCTGATCTGTATATCATTATCCAAAGTCAGCAATCACTGTGTAATAACTGCCACTCAGTTCAAAGAGAGGCACAAGTAGCAGCTGTACCTATTAATGATGACCTCCCTAACCTAACTTAACTTGAGGCGATATCAACACACAAATACATGCTGACCTCAAAGATTCAGCACAAGTAAAGCAATAGTGTATGAATCTCTGCCTGAAAGAACATTGGTGGGCATATGTGCGCTGTTTATCCCATCTCTTTTACTCTCTCTCTCTCTCTCTCTCTCTGGTGGCTATCCTTGCCCCATGGTGTTTCAGAGTGGTTTTGAGTGTTTGGCAGGTTAAATTTAGCCTATTGATGTAAGCTGCATTCCATTCACAACAGACACAGAGATACACTCACAGTTTGGCTCTAGTGTCCAGGAGTGTGAAGATCAGGGAAGATCAAACTACCGACTGTAGGTTGACCCCTGAGTCTCTGTATCTCCCCTTCAAGGATACAGGTTGCACACTAGGGACACCATCACAGGTATGGACAAGCCTTGTGTATTTTATGAATATGTGGTATATTTTTTAGCATCTATAGAAAAACTCACTGTATTATTTTGCATGATAATATTTTAACAGCTTGTCTCAAACATCACATCATTTTTTTGGATGTTAAACTGTATTTTAGCCCATTTTTGTACTGCTGGACATTTGTTATGTCCCACTACACACACAAACACAAGAGACAATATTCATCCTTGACCTTTATGATTTATTTGGTGACAATATCAAAATGGAATTGCCTCAAATACTGGCTCACATATTAAAATACAGGCCCAGAGACGAGTCCAGATTTAATAATGAAGCGCACTGTATGTTACATTGAAATATAATGTAATATTTTGGACAGACTCATGAAACTATGTACATGTATGTGAAAAGCACCATCATATTAGGAAACATAAAAGAATACAGAGCTCTAAATTTGTCTAAAGGCAACTAAAGTCACAACATCTATCCTGAGTTATCCTTGTCAATTAGCATTGATCATGTCACATTTACAGTAATGCAGAATTACAGATCGAGGGTTAACTGATGAAAAATGACCTAACATTTCTACTCACCTATCACCACACTGTGTGTTTAGCTATAACTTGTCAGCCTATGGGCTAGGCTTGCACTGATGTTCTGATGATGTACCATTAAGTTATGTCAGAAATACAGTGTATACAATGTTAATATGGAAATGTAATATTTACTATTGTAGCATAGAGATATAATGATGGTATAATCAGAAAGATAGTACTTTTCCAATAGAATGTTACATTTGCTAATGCAACTTTATTATTATTATTATATATAATATTATTATATATATAACATATTGAATTTAAAAAGATAATTGGTCAACAGAAAACCCTTTTGCAATGATGGTTGGTAACACAGCTGAAGACATAATTCCTATATGTGTC
>OMLM01004716.1:2506-24953 GCA_900302695.1 Helostoma temminkii
ATATATATTAATAAAGGGTATTAATAATATATAATATATATTAATGTTACTGCAGATGCTCTGTCCTGAGCACCAGTAGAGGGGTAAGGTTGTTGTACTTTTCCCTGTTTATCTCTGGTCATCTCTCCACCCTTCAGTCTCTTGAAGTTGCTCCTATGGTACCAAGGTGGCTGAGCATACAGACAATAAACTGGCAGTTTATTATTATAACCATGATGATAAAGGTTGGTACTACAGTTGAATATTGGCAAGAATCTGGCACCATGATAAAGTTATGATTCAATATGTTGTGATATGTTGTAACTCCGCCTGTAAGGCTATATCACCATTTGGTACACATTTGATATAGGTTATACCAGACATTAGGGCCCTAACAGTTTTAATGGGCTCTAAAGCATTTTTCAGGTCTAGCCAGAAGAGCTGTTTCCTTTATATCACAAAGCATTTTTCCCATATGGAATCACAGGAAAAGCTATTAAACCACAAATACATTTTTCTGAGCGTCACAAACTCGATTGAGTTTTTATCATCAGAATTTGTTCCAGTACCTTTTAGAAAATGTGGCATAGACGTAAGATAATGTAATTTTATCCCCATTCATGTGTACTGGAAGCCAAGCTGTGTTTCTGTTGGCAGCCAGTTATTGTGCATTCTGTACGGGCCCAGAAAACACAGAAGCATGAGGATCATTTGGGTAAAACAGAAATGAGTGGGAGCCATGTCTTCATTAATTATGAATTGTAATATGGGGAATTTAGCAGGAAAACTAATGTTGATTGTTGCCCAGTCTGTTTACAGTGTGTGTGTGTGTGTGTGTGTGTGTGTGTGTGCGCTGACCTCCACGGCGTGGGCGTACTGCTCCAGCTTGTCATCGATCTTCGGCGTCAGGACGAAAGGCTGTGTCTTCTTAAAGCTGTTGCTGTATCAAACAAACAGAGGCACAGATTGAGAGTTTAATTCGTTTCACAATTGATTTTCATAATTTATTTTCCTCCTTAAATTCCACTTTAAGTCACTTTGGAAAAACAACTAAATAATCAGCTACAGAATCACACAGCGTATGGTCTAGATGCCTGTTGAGGCTTCCTATTTATTGACAACTGGATTTGACCTGAAGTTGCCCTTTCATACAAATTTCAGAGTCCGCAAAATATTAACGACTATTCAGTCAGATTTTTTTGGCATCTCGATTTGAATTTAACTCTTTTGTGCAGGAATTAAGGTAAATTCCATTCCTATGCGCCTTAACTCCACAGATGTTGCGAGTGTTTGGTGTCTGCCGACGTTTCTCTACAAACAGCAGTAGAAACTGCTGGATGTATGGATGAACACACACCTTTTCTCTTGTGTTTTTCTTCACATTCACGCTTCGATCAAAATGCAACCTCCACCATCTTCCTCCAAACACCAAGTCCTCCTCCCTCACATTTCTTAAACTCTCCAGCTCCAGATACGAGCTCGGCTGCAGGATGAGGTCATTCCTTCATGGCATGGGAGGAAACCTCATTCATCATCTGATTCATCTGAGGCACAGCCGCACTGCGATGCCGTCTTTTTAAAGATGATGACATGACGGATGGAGGGAAACGGCAGCTGAAAGGACGTCAGATTTGCTGTTTCCTCTTGTGTTGCTGAGAGGTTTCACTGTGATTTTAAAGTTTTACCTTCAGCAATAAAATCAAGTCTGTCAGGTCCTGATGTTGTACACAGTTATATTTTACTTATGTACGCTAACTCAAACTAAAACTGTCCTAAGGTAATAATGTTCAGCCTTTGCTCAAACTGCTGAACAGTGCAGTATTTGAACCTTGTTTGGTGACAGCAGTGGATTTATCAGGGTGCTCCAGTCTTTTCTTATTTAAATGTTTGATGTCATTGACCTGAGAAGCACCAGATCCAGCTGCACATGGTTTAAAGGTTTAATGTTAATAGAAGGGGTGGAGGTGGCTCAGTGGGATTGAAGAACAATATACCTGTCAGTACAAACAGTGACACGAACTACGGCTGAAAAATTTATCATGAAGTTTGAACAAAAGCTGAACATTATTACATTCATGACAGAGGATTTACTGCAGAACTGTTGCATTAGACTGACTTCATTCATTTCTATTCAGCTACAGGGTGTATTCTGGTAACTGAGTTCTGATTAACTACTGTCTCATTACCAAATACGTTCTGCAGGAAACATAATCACTGTTTGAATTATATCCAGAGGCAGAATGTTTCTCATACCTGTGACCAGTGATGGGAGGAATTCAGTCCTTGGTTAAAGGTTTATCTTATTACAGCAGAGGCTCACAGTGACCTGAACCATCAGATAAAAAAAATCTTTACCAACATTAATTAAATTTTCTTCTTTCGCCACAGCACACTGACTGATCCACACAGAGCCATGGCTTGTGCAACCTTGAGGGTAGCTTTGGGGGTTCTGTGTGTTGTTGGGCCTCGTATGCGACGTGAACCAGCAGCTGCAGTCGATGGACACCCACTGAGTCACCTCCACCTCCTTTATCAACAGAAGACCTTAATCCTTCCATGATTTTAAACTCCTAACCTTTTGTTGCCTGAACGGCATACACTGACGTCAATGAAATTTGATATCTTCAGCATATCTCTACAGTAGATTTAAAATAAAAGCATCTAGACAGAGGTTTCCCTCCCGCTGAGAGCACCACAGAGCTGATAACTTCCTGCTGCAGACTGCCTGGAGCCGCCGTAGCTCACCAACCACCAGAGACAGCACAGCTGCCTGCATCTGGACAGAGTTAAGTGGAGCTATAAATCACAGCTGAGGAGGGTGATGCACTGTGAGGTGGAGAGGTCACCTCCAGCCTTCTTCATCAGTGCTGCCCTTCAGACACCAGGCAGTTAAATCTGCAGACGTGCTGCAGGAAAAGACACTGGGGCTGAAAGTTCACTAGTGCTGAAACGATTAGCTGCTGATTAGTTTTTGTTCACATCACTTATCAGACTTAACAGTCATTTTATGGCTCCAGCTCCTGACAGTGAGGACTGGCCACTTTCCACAGTGTTACGTCACTGTTGTTGAGTTGCAGACGTTTTGTGAAACCGTGATTAATCAAAAGAACAACCAGGAGATTAGCCATGGATGAAAATAGCAGTTTTCTCTACTCGCACACTTCAGCACAGCCTGGACTTTTTTTTTTTTTTTTTCTCGAGACGATAACTTTTAAATGTCTCACTTAAGAACTGGATTTGGCCTTTGTTCCAGTCTCAACCTTTACGTTCTGGGCTTCCAGCTGTTGATGGTGTGGTTTAAGTTTTGTGTTTTAACAAGACCTCAACCCCATCCAACAAGTTTGGGATGAACTGAAACAGCAGCCAGGTTGTTATTACTTAGCAGTCTTCTAAACTATATTAACACAAACATGTGGCTGTGGGGAATGTAACTGCAGTCAGATTACGTTTTCTGTTCACAATTAATGTAAACGACAAATTTAAATGTTTTAATATTAATGAAATGTTTTGTTTTTCCATTTCTCCTCCAACTTTTTAATGTGTTTTATGTTTGGCGTCAGACACTAACAGCCCTGGATTAGAGTCAGGGAACGATCGTAGGCTGGGTTAATAGAGAAACAAGTTAAACACGATCAGTCTTTAACAAAGTACTTTTCGTGCTTAAAGCTAATCTCTCACAGAACTATGGTCTTGACTTCGGGTCTGCGGCTTGTCAGTCCTGCACATTATAATTGGCGCCATCCACCCTTGCAACTCGCTTTCTGTTAGTAAATATGAGGCGTCATTCACTGACAAAATACGCTGTATGAAAACATAATGATTGCGTTTTTGAAGTTTAGTTGTCAAAGAACGTAACTTTCAGCAGATGTGGTTGTGCAGCTCTGCTCCAGTTTAAGTAAACTCACACTTCTTTCCCAAACCAGACCTGAAGGTAAAATGCCTGAGAATGATTTTGTGTATAAACTGATAAACTTCAACTTTCCCTTGGCAAATTTTTATTTTTTAATTGAGATCACCACTGATTATATATTTATATTTCACTGATTATACTTGCAGCTGCACTGGTCTGGTTAGCTCCATGTAAAGTGAAGCCTTTTGACTTTACTGTAGCTTAGCCTCGATATGAACAGATTTTTTTTTATGCTGCCAAGACAACCACCAAATGTTACACCTTTATTATTAGTCTTTTAATATTATTTATTTAGGCTGACGGAGTCTTAAAAATAGTTAACACTAATCACTGTTTGCTGTAAAACTGGATATTGATGAGGATATTCACCTTTTCTTCAGCGAGCGGTTCAGGGACTCTGTTCTCTCTGTGATCTGAAAATGAAAGAAAAAAAGTCTGAGGTCATTTTTAAAGAAACCCAGGAAATCTTTATCCATGTCCCTGCCTCCATTCACAAGTGTGTTATTTACAGCTCCGCTCAGCCACAGCTACGTCCAAGACAAACAGAGCAGAGTCCACTGGACTACATCAAACTGTGTGAATCATCAGAGCAGCTACACTGAACTCAGAACCAGACACTTTGTTTCTCTGTTAAAACTCCTGAAACTGTGCGTCTCTATATGAATTTACTCTGCAGAGGTTTCTTATAATTTTCCCTTTTATGTTTGTGATTATTAACTTTAACATCAAAACAGAAGGAAAATCAAAAATACAGTTTTATTCCATGTGTGTCATGAACTTAAAAATTACTTTCATTTTTTTTGTCAATTACATTTGTATTTGCTGGTTTGAGCGAAACCCTGCTGGATGTAACTGATGGTGAACTGCACCACATCATCTGTAACTTTCAGAACCTTTGCACTGAAGATGTATCATGAATAAACATAATATGGTGGAAAAAGTGGAGATGAAGGTGACATTAAGATCATGAACAAGCAACCAAAACTGTGTCACACACATCTTTTTCATACATATTTTCAATGTATGTATTTTTGTAGTATATTTTTAATGGGTGCATAGTTTACCTGAAGCCCAAAAGAAAATTTAAAAGAAAAATGAACAGAAAAATTAGCATTTCCACTCTGCCTCTATGTAATTAGGAGGCATGTCCTGAACTGTGGGGTCAAAGCGAATGAGCAGTATTAAAACTTAAGTGAAAATTTTGAAAATTGTCAAATGAAAAATAAAATCTAGCAAATTGAAAACAATCACTTTTTTAGTTTTCTCATGAATTTTGGGTAAAATATTCCTTTGCACTTTTTCACCTCCTTAACCCTACAGTACAATGTAAATGTTCAGTTCAAAGAAGATAATGACAAACTGCATAAAGAAGGTGCAGAACTAACATGCAGTGTCTGTGCCAGAGGCCACAGAATCCAGAAAAATGTTGTAGTTTTTAAGGAGATGGATCAAACATCCTCCGTCAAATTAGTGCAATGAAAGAAGCACACCTGGATCGTGACACACCTGTGTGTGTGTGTGTGTGTGTGTGGTGGGTTCTCAGAACATGTCAGTAACAGTGAGTGTCTGGTAACACAGCATGCCTTTGTCTGGTGCAGCACACACACAACCACATGCAACTTACAAGCTGAGACTGAGCCGCTTGACTGTGAAGATAACACACACAGTAGTTATTTGTCATTAGGCTTATTTACTGAAGTCAATCAATGAGATGCTTTGGTTCTTATAACTTAATGGATCACTGGGTCGAAGGACGAAACACAGTGGACCCATAGTCCCGTCTGTTTATCCAGAGACCCACCGTGTGATCATCTGAATACAAATCTAGCAGAATTGAAAGTCTACAGCTCTTCTTACCTCCCACCTCTGCTCTCCACCGCTGTTATCTGACTTTCAGCTTCAAGCTACAGCCTCCATTACTGTACGTGAATTATGTTTGCTGTCATGTCATGGCTGCTAATTTTGCATCATGTCTCAAATGTAATATTTCACAAACTTCTTTGTGAATTATTACAAGCTTCTTCTGTTCTTTACAGATTAATAAATTCCTCCAGCTGTTGGGACTATTGGGGATTGTACACTATATTGCCAAAGGTTTTCAAACGTCTGCCTTTACATGCACATGAACTTTAATGACATCCCATTCTCAATCCATAGGGTTTAATATGGAGTTGGCCCACCCTTTGTAGCTGTAACAGCTTCAACACTTCTGGGAAGGTTTTCCACAAGGTTTAGGAGTGTGTTTCTGGGATGTTTTGGCCATTCCTCTAGAATTTGTGAGATGAGGCACTGAGGTTGGATGGAAAGCCCTGGTTTACAGTCTCCACTCTAATTCATTAAAAAGATGTTCTGTCACTGCAATGAATTCAATGATTTCAGTGCGGTGTTGCAAAAACCTTTGGCAGTATATTGCAGTGTATATTGCAGCCACTGCAACTTCTTCAAGACATTAGAGGCCTCACTCCGTCAGAACTGACTGACATCAGTGTTACCCACAGTGCAAACACTAATATATAATTCTGCATGTGCTTTTCACCTTGTGCGTGGACGTTTTGGGAATGATGGGACTGAACGTCTCGTCTGCGTCCACGCTGGACGTACTCAGACTCTTCATCCTCTCTGCTGCCTCCATCCTCCGCCTCTCGATGTCCTCCTTCATCCGTCTCCTTTCCTCCTGAAGTCAGATCACATTTTAAGACTCATTACCTGGAAACGCTACAGAAGAAACTTTTAATGTAGGAACATTTGTCAACAAAGAGCCTGTTTTTTTTGTTTTTTTTAACCTTTAAAGCTGTATTTTATGGCCACTAGGGGGCAGAGCAATTCCACTTCCAACTAAAACAATCGCACACTTGCGATATGTAAATATGAAACTTCTGTTACACTTTTCTATAAATAAACCCCCTTTCACTACTCGCTGGTGGTAATTTCCTGAAGTCACTAAATTGTGTAAATAGCTTTGTTCTTAATGAAGGATGGGGGACCTCTTCTTTGACCAGCCGTTGCTGCTCCTCCTCCTCTCGCCGACGTTCCTCTTCCTCACGGATTCGGCGTCGCTCCTCCCTCCTTCTCTTCAGCTCCTCTAGCTCCTGCTCTGCCTCGGCCTGTCGCTGTTTCAGCTGCTCCATTTCCTGGTTCTCCTTCACCTGGAGGCTGCGCCGGATCTTCTCCAGGCGTTGCTCCGTCTCCAGGATGGCCTCCGACTCCTCTGGCTCCACTTCTCTGCTGTGCTCATCAGGGAGAGTGTTAAATTTCAATCATTTATGCCCAAACACTATCCACATACTTTTGTCAAAGGACTTTCAAGCACTTTCTTTTATGCGCATTTTTCCGAAAACTTAAACTAAATAGTCAGATTTTCGGTACATACTCCAAGATAATGGTAAATCTTATGTTGTGGCTGATAAAAGCAAAATGTACAGTCGATCGCTATAAAATTAAACACACTGCACACCTGGTGGATCTCTTTGCCCTGTTGCTGATGTACGATGTTACATCCTCATTTCTTGCATTTCCATTGGAGCTGAGGTGTTTGGGCTCTTTGTGAAGGAAAACCTTGGATGTGTAGGACACTTTAACTTCTTTTCTTTGCTCCACCTGGACAACAATTGTTTAGAGTAAGACATATTTTGACCCATACAACAACTTGAATGGACAGAACCTGGACTGTTACCTCTGATTTTGGCCTCTGAATCTCCTCCCTCTTCCTTTTCTCTTCCTCCTCCTTCTCTTTTTCCCTCCTCGCCCTCTCAGTTCGGATCGCCTCCTCCTCACGTTCCTTCCTCCTCTCCATCTCCATCCTGACCCTGTCTCTCTCTTCTTCTGCCTCTTTCTGTCCTTGGAGTCGAGCTGAGGATGTGATGGAGGCCTTGGCGGTCTTTATGGGTTTGTTGATCGTGTTCTCCTCTTCTTCGTCCTCCTCCTCACCTCCCTGGCTGAGTTCCTGCAGGCGCTGCTGCCTCCGTCTCTCTCTGCGTTGAGTCCAGTCACTGAAGCCCTCATCCTCCTCCAGGGACGGAGAGCTTCTTGGCTTCAGGTCACTGTTGTACCTGCAGAGGCATGAGACAAGAAAGAAGATCAACTTTAAAGTTTCCAACCAGAGTTTCATTAATAAGGATCCAAGCAGTTTATGATTTAATCCATTTGATGTCTCAGTTTTTTTCCCCAAAAGGTCGTACTGGAGGTTTAGCTTGAGTTTGAGCAGGGTCATTATTCAGTGGACCCATCAGTGAGACAGACACTGATTAGCTGTTCAGCTTGAAAAGCATGATGGACCCCAGTGCCAACTTCTTATAGTAATCAAAGTGCTACTTTGAGTTTGTCTTCGTTTGCTGATAGATATAAAGACTTTTTCTCTGGTGCCACTTTCTGGCCCAGATAAAGGCGACAAGATCCGTCACAAAGGTAACTCTAAAGGCCAGAATATGCATGTGAAGAGCTCTGCGGGGGTTGCAAACTGAAAACACTTGCAATCCTGCAAAACCCACTCTTGTTTGCATTGTAGTCCGGTGCTCTGAGTGCAGTGGACCAGTCAGCAGCAGCCTGATGCTGGTGCCTTAGTCACCGTGTCCCTGACAGCAGGTCTGGCCATCAGGGGGTTATATCTGTTTCTGCTCATCAAACGGCATTAAGCGATTTCTGTGCTTCACACAGTTGTGAGGAGGTATTCAGAGGAATAACACTGTACAGAATGTATTAAAATGATCTACAATCAGTGCCAAGAATTACAGTTTCAGGATATTCTTGAAATAGTTGCTATCAAAATTGTACAGTGCGTCCACCACCTGATCCACAGTGAAATATTTTGGTCTCAGTTCAACAGCTGGGATGTGTCAGTGCTGTCTGTTGTTCCCAGACATGTCTCTTCACAGAGCGGTTCACATTAAGCATTGTAGCGGATCACATTCTTCTCCTGTAATCACAGAGCCATTAGAGTGAGCTGACGAATGAATGATTAGTGTCCGGAACAGCTGAAAAAACAGCCAGTAACAACAGGAAATGGAAACAGGCCAGAAACACATGCAGTCGGCTTTAGAGCTGGTCTGGGATTCTGCTTCCCGCAGAGTTTATTTATCACACAATGATAACTGGAATTTTGTATAATGTTTGATACAAGATCACAGGAACAATCTTCAAAAGTAAATAAAAATTACAGTGGATTATTTAAGTACTGTATGGTTTTTCTATTTTACTATTCTATTTTTATATTTTACTTTTACATAACTGAACAATAATATTGTACTTTTTACTTTACTACAAGGTTTAAAATCGGCTACCAATTCCTGATTTTAAGGTGAGATGACTTTTGTCACCACAGTGACAATAAAACTACCTCATTATACCAAAACCATGGCTGCAACGCACCAAAGAACTCTCTGTTCTTCATAAGAAAAAGCACAGACTTGGGTGTTAACAAGTCTGTCACAACAAAGACCTTTCTCAGTACACGTGGTCAATTCGATCCATTATTAAGAGTTTTAGTGCAGCTTTATACTGGTCAGTGCTGTCAACACAGGATCCTCTGCAGCTGCTTCCTTCTGCACACATCCAACCGCCACCCATGCAGCATGATCTAATCTGCTGTTGTTAAATGCTTCCACTTTAGTTGTTAATTATAAACTGTGTTGATGAAGTGTTCTTATAACTGAATCAATACTCTATAATTATCACAGCTTCTCTGACTGTTCCCCCCTACTGATTAAAAGTAATGTGTGTTTTGTGTTTCTGGGAGCTGGCAGAGAAGAATTCACTCAGCATTCCTCAGATGATTAAGACGCCTGGTTGGACTGTGGAGGCTCCCACTGCATGATGGGAGCAACTAATCAGCTCTAACAACAGATCATGTTTCTGTTTGTGTGGGCTGTTTGATCTGTGAAGCTGACACCTGGAAGAGGCAGATGTTCCTACAGAAACCAGAACCTGTGCTGAGGTGAACCTCAGAAATGATTTCTGAATGGGCTTGCTGGTCTCAGTAAAATAACTAAAAACAGATGTGAATCTCCCACACAATGAACTAGACATTGAACTAAAAATAGCCTCAAAATAACAAAAGAGAGACACAAAATATCTGAGATAAGACGGCTTAAAGGAGGAACCCATTGACTGAAGAGACACAAAGATCCTAAAAAGAAGCGAAACAACTAAAGGCAAAAAGTGACTAAAATATATTAAAATGGATGCAATGAAACACACCACAACATTTTACATTCAGTTATTTACCCAAAGTAAGTGAAGTACAAGGTGGCAAAAATCTAAGTCAAGGAGAAAACATTAAGGCAAAGCGCTGAAGAAGTGTGTCCAGTTCATGAGATGCAAGTGCAAGAAAGATGGTTTTTTTTGTATTTAGGTGCACAGAAAGTTGCAGAAAGGTTCTGTTTTTAGCTGTTTTTTGAAAATAGGGAGTAAAAACGACTATAAACAACCTTGAGAGCTTCAAAAGAACAGAAAAGTGACACAAGGTGAATAAAAAGAGATAAAATGTCTAAAACAAAGGTTCAAAATGACTTAGAGCCACAAAATGTGGCTACAGGACATGGAGGTGTTACTCACCATCCATGGTCTGTGGTTTGGCAGCTCTGCCTTAAATCAGCTGGAATGGGTGAATGAGAAGTAACATTGCAAAGTGCTTTGGTATATTAATGGTCCATGTGGATGCCATATAAACTCTTTCCTGTCCGCCTTTTTTTCTGGGGATTAAATCAGCATTAAAACATCCGTGCACTAACTAAAACATTAAAACTCTGGGAACAAGATTGATGTTGTAGGTCTGGAAAGTATTCTTTAACTAATATCTGTGGGTTCACATGTGCCCTCTGACCTCTCTGGAGGCAGGAAATCCTGCAGCAAATTTACCAAAAGGGGATTTCAAAAGAACATTACATCATCTGCATCTGTGCACAGAAAACTGTTCGATTACAGGCTGCAGCGGAGCTACCTCACCTCGATTTACCGCAGCCTCAGACCAGCTGAGCCCGAGATGTGACGGAGAGAAAGGTGTCGGAGGTGCAAACTGTAATTAAGAGTCCGAAATAAAAGTCGGCTGAAGGGCCACAAGCTTTGACATGGTTGTAGTTTTCCCTTAAGATATTTGTAGTGAACATTCTTTGGCAGTAGTGTAATGAGAAGACAGCTGTGTGTTCGTCTCCACATCAACACAACAGAGGAGAAGGGTTGTTTGCAGATTTTCCCAATGGGAACATTTGTTGTATGTAACCAGACATTCAAGAAATCCTGTAAACCAGCAAAGCTATGACGAGAGGCAGCGAGGAGGGAAAACACAGACTCACAGCTGCAACACATGTGATGACAAACAGTTATCATCAGGAAAATATACAGTCACGCGATTAATTATTTGTACAGGAAGTTGGTGGACGTGAAGCGAGTGAGTGAATAATGTTCTGCACTTAATAACTTCCTGGGTTCCCATGATAAAATAAGTGAGGAACTCAGCCACAGTTTGATTTCATATTTTTGTTTTTATGGGGCAACACTGCACAGTCGCTACAGGAGTGAAAATATTTCTACCTATTTGTGCAAAAAATAGCTTAAGAATTAAACAGCTTAATTCAGGACAAAGCTGCTGAGCTCAGTTTCTCAACAAATTAATGTAGGTCAATGGGTTACAGTATCAGCAGCAAACCATGGGACTTTGAGCCACTCTAATGGGTGTGAAGCATGTGAATCGTGAGGCAATCAGTGCTGATGTTTTTGTGCAAGTTCTGTCTGTAAATTGGGAAAGTTTCCTAATGAGGGAAAACTACAACCCCAAGTTATATATGTGTGTCTCACATCTGGAGGTAAACTTATTTTTGAAGCTTCATGTAAACTACAAAAACTTGATCTGATGATTAACAGATTAAAAGTAGTAAAATGGACTTTGCTGCTTCAGACAACATTCATGGGCCATTAACAGCTTTAACTTAATGTGATGGTGAAAAAAGGTAAGTGAAACAGTGTTGTAACTGGTTGTAACCTCAACCAAACACTTCTCATCGCTTCCTTCCTTCAGCTAAGACATGCAGTAAATTTAGATTCTGGTGGAAATAATAGAGTCAAAAGAGAAATCGATGAGGGATAAATAGATAAATGTGCTACGTTAAAACACGGTTTCTCATTTTGCGTCGTCTTTACTCACGTATTCTCCTCTGCCGGTGTCTCATTCTCTAGTGACGACTCTTCGGGCGCCGAACCGCTGTTCCGGCGGCGAAAATCCTCTCGAGCTCTTCGACGGCGCTCCCTCTCTATCTCCTCAGCGTCCTCGATGCTCCTCTGAGCGGTCAGCCTGGAGGTACAGTGTTAAAGCTGAATATACGTAGGAGCAAAGCAACACAGTTTGCAATGTAAAAGTCAAGTGTATCAGTAATTTACTGAAAATGTTTACACATTGTTTTACAGGTTGTCCCAATTCTCTGATTGCAAACTATTAAAAATGAAAGGGAAAATTAATGAATGTATTGAAAATTGTTTGATAAGTGGGCAACAAGTGGGAAACAATGTGTCATCTATCAGACATGACACAGATTCCTGAATCAGGCCTCTTCACTTTCTCAATAGTCGTAAAGAGGCTGAGATCCGTCAGGAGGAACATCTGCTGGGACTCAGCTGAGAATCGACACTGGCTGTTTATCTGCAGGATAAACACGCATGCACTTCACCTCTTGTCAACAGGACATCACTGTATTTGTTATAAACGTTGTTCATCTTTATTTATCCACAGACGAGCTGTATAAGAACAACGCCCTGATTTACACCAGCAGTGGAAGTTTAAACCTCAGGACCTCAGATCAGCCTTTTGACTGTAGAAGGAGTAGACAGAAAGATCCAGGGGTCTGTATTAACTTTAGTGAATTAATGTTCATAGTCCAATCCTCCCCTATGGTCATGATGTCAACCGAAAGAATGAGATCACAAATATACACGGCTGAAATGTGCTTCCTTTACAGGATTGCTCGGCTCTGCCTGAGTTCGGACATCCAGAGGAGTAGAGTAGAGTAGAGCCGTTGCTCCTTCATGTCAAAAGGAGCCAGTTGAGGTGGCTTGAAGATCTGATTAGGATGCCTCCTGGGTGCCTCCCATTAGAAGTATACGAAGCACGTTCAACAGGGAGGAGACCTCAGGGCAGACCCAGACCATGCTGGAATGATTATATGTATATCATGTGGCCTGGGAACGTTTGGGGATCCCCCAGGATAAGCTGGGACATGTGGCTTGGGAGAGGGAGGACTGCTGCCACCGCGAATCAACCCCACATAAACAACTGGTTATGGATGGATGTATCAACGGACAGGCACCAAGACGTCTGGGTATGTTTTAGGCACTAGACATAGTTAAGCTTCAGTAAAACTAAACACTAATTCCTTAACTTCATATTCATTTGTAACCAGTCACATTTTAATAACAGCAGCTCCAGTATGCTGTGGAAAAGTCCTTTGCTTTGTTGTGCCACCATCCACCCAGTATGTGCCAGCTGTAGTTCTGGAAAAGTCCAGTGTCATTACACAGTCCCCGAACCACACTCAATTCCACTAAGTGCTAATCCATCCTTAAAAGCTAAGAAAACAAGACAGTGAGGAGGCCACACTGGATGCTGGACTGCTGAGCATCCAGCAAAAAGTGCAGATGAAGAAAAGAAGCTTCTCCCCAGAGGAACTGCCACAGTGTTGATAAAACAAATGACATTAGAAAAATAAAAACAGTGGATGGAAAAGAGAGTTCACTGCTGAACAACACAAAGATGATGACTGTAGAAGGACCTGATGTCCTGAGAGCAACTGATATAATAAGTGAGGAAATTAATCAAACAGTTGGCAGGTTTGTTTAGCTTTCATGTGTGTATTTCTGCATTAAACGATCTTGAAAATAGTTAACGTTACCTTATGAAGGTGTTTCACTGACTTCGTTAGCAGAGCCACAGCAGCACCTTTACTAGTCTCTGTGTCTACACAGACTAAATGGGTCTGATAGAAGCCCAATAAGCCATTAAGTATAAGAAACCATCCATTGGCTTTAGTATCCCTGCATTTGTTTTAGAGATTTAATTTTAAAAGAGAAAACTGCCGTTTGTTCTGAAAATCAACTTTTACCTAGAAGCTCTGAGCTTCAGAAACATTAACATTCAGGTATGTGATCTGGTTTGTGGCCTGTGTTGATGTTTCAGCCTCACAAATGAAGGACTAACAGGTCGATAAGCTCCATGTGCTCAGGAGTCGAGTTACTAAAGTCACATTTGGCTTCTGGGTCAATAATAGATCCCTTATGCCTCCATCTGTTCCTCCATGTTCTGTACCAGATGGAGCAGTGTAGGTGGAGCAGCCTGTGACCTCTGACCCTCAGCATCATCAAGGATTAAATGTTGTGCTTTGCACCTTCCCAGGTACAGTTTTCAAACAGTTACAAGCTTTTCGTTAGCAGCTAAACCACACTGTCCTCCTCCTCTTCCATATCTCTATTTCCTTTCTGTGAGCAGACAGGAAATAAAATAAAGGGGCAGAGCGGGAGAGGCCGGGGCTCAGCTGGATGTGGGTCAGAAAACACGACAGAGGCTGGGCGGAGTGAGGGGAAAATTCAGGGGTGTTTGTTTTAGAGGTGCTGAGAGCAGCAGATTGGCAGAGGTCCGTGTGTCATGTAGGATGGCCTTTCAAAATAAAGGCTTCTTTGGGCATTATATTCAGCAGTGTTGATCTGAATCAGAAAATACCTCCATTCACGTTGTCTTTTAAAAACATCTCCATTACATTTTTACTGTTTTACTTTTTAATCATTGTGCATAATGTTTTGTACTTTTGGAGAAACTGCTGTCAGCTTCAAACCAAAATATCAGTTGTGACTTTCACCATAATAACAGTACAGTGGCCCCGACAGTGCAGGCTCTGGTTGCAGGTTTGTCTGTTTGCGTCTGTCTGTCTGCTCAGAGCTGAACTCTCCCTCCCTGCTCTGTCATTTCGTCTCCATTCTGTAATCAGCGCTGTGGGATGCTGTCATGCTTGGCACTGGATCAAATACCTGATTCAGACTAAATGATAAATCCCCCTCACAGTGATTCTTAAAGTGCAGAGATAACTGGCAGTTTTACATCCTCCTCCCTTCTCCTGCGCCTCATCAAAACCAAACCTGTCATGTAATCACTGCACACAGACAGTCTGGATTGTATAAAGCTGACGTTGCCCTTCTTTACAATTCAAAACTTTCTCTTCCTCACCAGGAGCGAACAGGTTTTCTGTAGTCCCGAGTTTGTTGCTGCTCTGTAAACTGACACCTGAACATTTCTTTGGATAACGAACAAAGTGACTTGAGCCAGAAAGATACACCTGAGCTGAAAAGTCAACAAGCACACCCACTGCTTCATTGTCTAACACTTGGTGGCAACAATGCATCCCGTGTGCACTATCTAAACTTTAACATTGAAGACGTAAACTGAAAGAGGACAAACAGAGCAAGAAGAACAAAGACAAAACTCCTGAAAAAGGGCACATGATCTTCACCATTACGACGGGAGAGCTGTAGTGCTACCTCAGAGGCCACAGTCAGAGACATGTCAGCTATAAAATATGAAACTGTCTCTGTATATCTCTGTTTTGTTAATTTCTTCTCCCTGTTCAACATGCACATCACACAGAAAAACTAAACGGAGACACGAGATGTTTCCTGACTGATATTTAGCAGCAGGGAAACCGAGGAATCCTGCACATCTTCCAACATCTTCCAAAACTTTACCTTCCAGGTCCAAACAAAAATCTCACGTGAAGATTCATCATCTCGTTCATGTGTCTCATGTGAAAGCAAAAATATATGTGTCCACACCAGGTTGTGTCTGTGATTCTCTCCTACGGTAAAAGAAACTCTTTCTGGTTCCACTCATGAATCATGGTGAGCTGAGTCAAAGAACAGGTAAACTATGTTCAGACTGCAGGTCAGGACGTCATCATGGCCTAGACTGGATTTAAATAGAAAAAAAAATTGTTCTGTTTAGACTGCAAATAAGAAAAAAAAATTAAAAATCAGATTTGGGCCACTTTTTCTTGCAGTGTGAACGTAGCTTTAGAGAACAGTAACCAGGAACAAGCAAATGAAACTTCCTAATTACTCATTTTGTTGTCAATGTCTCTCTGAGTGAAATACAAGGGGCTGAAATTAGCTTCCTTCAAAAGGTGTCTGGGATCAGCCTCGACAGTCTCAGATTTATTCACTCCAGAGACAAACTTGGAAAAGCTCTGGTTAAAGGTAAGAATCCCTGTTTTCTGCCTGTCCATACAAAAACACTTTTTGTTTATCTATTTACTTAATAACAAATTTTTGTTTTTTCATTTAAAATGAATAATTCATTGGCTTGGCCGCCAAGTTCGTGGACCAGTAAGTCCCAGCTTCTGCGATTGTTGTGCTAAGCTAGGCTAACGATGAGGTGAAAGATAATGAATCTTCTTCTATTCTATTCTGGTTAAACACAAACATTTGCTTCCATCTGAGTTTAAAGAATTTGCTGAAATTCTTTGCTGCACAGGGTAGTAAACTAATTTCCTTTGGGTTATGGACCATTGGTTTGGTAGAACAAGCTTTTCACATCACGCTCAGATTCTGGAAGATTTGATGATGTTAATAATAAAAACATAGTCACAGCCTGCCAGGGTGTCTCCATTCATGAGTAAAGTGATATATTTCTTTGAATTTCTGCTGCACAGTTTCCTTGAGTAAACACTTCTTCAGTGTTTTGGAAATACAGCTGGTTGCTAACACATTTGTGGCACAAAGATTTTAATAAGAAAAAGATGCCTTCAGTTGTGCGATCACCAAAATTAGAAGCAACCAACAGCAAGAGCCAGAACACACATACCCACAAACCAGATAAAAAGCTTCACCACCTGCCAACAGAGCCACGCAACCACTGCTGCTGGCCTCCGTCTGTCTGCACTTGTCCCGGCTTTAACTTTATTGTCCAACGGGATCAGAGAGAAAAAGAGCGATCCGCTGTGAGGAGGAAAAAGATTCCAAGTATAAAAGCTTCAGCCGCTCTTTTGTGAGCACACATGCTGTCATCGGCTGGATGACTCAGTTGAATGACACAATAATAACACGGTTTCCTGTCAGCCCTGAAAGCCTGCCAGGCTCCGCGGGACAGAAGAGAATGGTGGGAAGACATTTGTGAGATGAAGTCAGTGCTGTGTTGAAACAAGTCAGAGCAGCGGAGGGCACTGAATCACTCTGACACAACAACAAAAAGTCACTGGACTCACCAGACGAGTTGTGGAGAAGCAGAGAGCGGGGCTCGACCTGCACAGGCAGTCAAAGTGCTTCACTCTGCTTCAGCACCAAAGTTCAGTGGTTGTCAAATTTATCATTCATATCAGAAAGTCAGTTTAACTTGTGTTGCAATGATATGAACAAGATTATATTTAGTCATTAAATGCCCCTCATTTCCCACGTGGGTCTGGGGATATGCATGGGTGTAAAAGCATTTTAAATGATGAGAATTGAGTATTGTAGAGTAGAAACACAAGATGCATGTGTACAGGACCGGCATTAAGTCAGACAGCATTTGTCACAACCAGAAGTCCAACAACCCCCCCAGAGACCTAAAGCAGACAGTAATCACCATGTTATGGCTGCATGTCTGAGAGTCTGCGCCCCCTTGCAGAGCACAAATGGGCCACTGACCCCTGAAGTGAAGCGCAACTGTTCTGCAGAAAAAATATCATTTGGAGTGAAATTATCAGAAAGAAAAAAAAGGTTTAAGAGAATGGCAACAATAACTGTTCAGTGTGAATCTAAACAAGCTAAAATAAATGCATCAGAGACATCTCTTAATCATATAACTAATGTTCGAAATGGACCAAGACGGACAAACAGCAGAAAAGAAGACAGTGACACCACAGAAGCTGGGAAAGTATTCACCAAAAGTACTTGTACATGTCAGGGCAGAAAGTTTTGATACAGTTCCCAGACCATTGGATCATGTCATCATATTACTTCATTTGTTCTTACAAATTAACCGTTGGTTTCACTGCATTACATCTTCATCACACACTAGAAATCATTCGGGGCCACTCCTCGTTAGCACGTCTGCTGTTTTTGCCCACAAGAGAAGTTCTTGTAGAAAACAACCACTTCTTAATGTACCCACTGAGATATGAGAAACTGGGCCCCTGCGAGCAGATAAAAAGCCCCAGACGCTTTGTGGTAGTTTTATCATTTGGCGTCTCTTTACTGTTGTTTTCTGTCTATATGTGGTTGTTTTGCATGACTTTGTGGTTATTCTGTTTCTCTTTATGTCTCTATTCTCCTTATGCATGTCTTTATTTTCATTTTCTGCCTTTCCGTGCTTGTTTTATTCGTTACTGTCTCTCTTCGGAGTTGCTTTGGCTCCGTTTACTGTCATCTTGCATTCCTTTCTGCTAATTTTATTTATTACTGTGGTCATTTTACGTTGTGTCCTACTGTGACTTCCAAAAAACAAATATTAACAGTTAATAAGTGACTCCGTCCACATCAAACTACAGACTCTGATTCTGTGGAAAATCCACCAAATTTCAATGTCAACGTTTATTGTGAAGATACAACTTTAAAGAAAACTAACAGTATTTTATCATTTCAAGAAATGTTGTAATATGCCTCCCATTAATCTGCATATCTTCACACAGAGACAGGTTTCACAGGGGATGTTCAGGACTTATCGTATTTATTGTAACCTGAGCGCTAGTTGCAACACTGACAGATCCAGAACACTGAGCGCACAAATTCCTAAACCGAGAAATCAGTTTATCAACTTTGGAAAAGTTTCAGCTCTCTGCATGTTTAGGACGACGTACAGAGTGAAGTTAATATTCACATAGCGATGTCAAACAGATAAAAACTTCTTACAGATAGGAAACAGAAAACTCACTTTGTTTACATTGCTCTGTCATTTTATGCAGACAACCTGCAGAGTTCTGGGAAGGGGGAGTTCTTCGCTCATCAACTAACACCCACCACCTACCCAAACATTCCTCAGTCTCTTATCTCCCCCGCATCGTAAACACCTAGGACGCCCACCGTGCGTGGGGGGTTCACAGGTCAGATGTCGCAGCACTCAGTTTGTTTTGAAGCAGGTATGCCTTCTGGATGACATCACCTGTGCTAAGCGCTTTCTCCCAGAAAGAACTGATTGAAAACAGATAGGTCCTGTTTGTCTGCCTCGAACCACACACCATCTGATAACGGGTTTCTGGCTCCAGAGTGCGATTCGCTCTGAAGATGATGGGCTCAGTTTGTGTCTGAAGCTACAGCGCAATGTTATAGCAGATGCTAGACAATATGCAGGTGGTCTGGGAGATAAATATGGGGACACCTCACTGAAAACAGCTGGAAAAACAGCCAGAGGTGCAGTTGAAACTTTTGTTTAAATATAAGACAGAAACCCAAAAGTATCTCCACAATGTACTTAAATATGATACGTTTGGAAATGTTTTAGGTAAATCACAGCTGGACTGAGACAAATCTGTGCCGTTAGACTGGATGCACACTGTAAATAAATGGGTGTCCCAACCCTATTCTGATTTTAGTCTGTACAAATTACTAAAATGACACATTTTGACAATTTAATCACTAGATTATCTAAATTGCGTGAAACAACCTCCTAATTTAAGACAAAAGAGTCAAGAAGTTACTAAAGTGCTCAGAAAAAAACTAATCTCAAGTGGGTGATGTGATCAAAAGCTCCTAAAACGGCCTTGTGGTGGGATTGTTTTGCCAGCTGCTGTTGAATTCATTAACAAATCTTTTAATCATTTGGTGCTTTAAATGAATTTTAAATGTCTTGAGAAGTCAGAGATATTCAAATACAACACAGACAAATTATTTACATCCTTTAGGCTTGAACTAGCAAAGTTTCATGGCGAAAAAGCTTCGTCCCTGCGAAAAAGGCTCAATAAAACTAAACTCTAACAACTAAACACATAAAAACGCAGAGTGAATCATAGCGTCTGATGGAGTGGATGATGGATGGAAAACAGCTGACATGCCCATGTTGCGTGTTTCTGGAGTCTTTGTTTTTTCTGTTGAGTGATGTCAGCTCCTCCAGACTGGTCCCATCTGCTGAGTGGACTGAATCAGAGCGAGATGCCGCCTCTTCCAGCTGTTATCTGCTTCGTAAACACGCAGCCCGACCGCTGTTCTCACCGTGACTCAGAGGTTTACACTGAGCTCACTGATTACAACACCTTCAGACTCACCGAGACGCCTCGAGCAGACTCATGGGGCAATAACTCACTGCTGTATTAGAGTGTATGACACTGCTTTTTTTTACAGAAGCTCCTGAGTAAAGCTGAGTAAATGGAAAGTCATCGACTTTCTACTAAAACACCGTGAAAGTGGAAAACCCATCTGAACTATATGACCTAATGATATTATGAGTCAAATTAATTTACCTGGACTCAAAATAAAACTGAATGAATTTTTTTTTTTTCTGTGTAAAGTTAATCCTTTGTAGTAACTGTTATTCAGGTAAAAAGATCAAGTACTGGTTCAACAGAAAAGTTGTTTGAAATGCATATTATTATATAGATTATATAGAATAAATGATTCATAGCGATGCATCCATGTGTGGCAGCATTTTTAAAAACTTCTTTTTATTCTGTTAGGCGGTTTAGTCCAGTGGCTCGGCCTCTCATAAGCGTCCCAAGATAAATATGAGGAGTTGTGAGATGATTCATTGAAAAGGAAAGAAAAAAGTATACAAAGGTCAGCAGTAACTTTGGGACTGTTCTCAGATCTGTTTTGTGAATTATTTGGTGAAGTTACGTCTTCAGGCTACGGTTGGGTGTACAAAGCACATGACTGTCACAACTAACTGAAGGTTAGAGGACGATCATGGTTTTGTTTAAAGGTAAATAAAAATGACGTGTCAGAAGTGACATTTTCTTTCTATGAAGCTAAACAACTGTCTTTCTTTAACCTTAACCTCTGTTTAGACTCTAACCACAAGCATAAAAACATTTAATAATGCCGTGGTCTGGATGTTGCACTGCAAGATCGCACATTTCACTGACATCTCCAACATCAATGTTTTTACAACTTGTGTTAATGGTCAAAAAGTCGTCATAATAACCTGGTTGCAATAACTTTCCTCATAAAACCATATTAGTGTTTTTTTTAGGAGACGGGGTCATGGATGGATTGTCAAAGGGGGCTCTGATCCACTCACAAGCCAGGGTCAGGGATGCTCTGGGATCAATTTGAGCTCTTTGCATTTCGATGACCAAAGAACTTTCTCAGCCAGTAAAAGCAGCTGCAGAGTGGCACCAAGTCAAGGGGCAAGTACATCACTGCCTGAGTCAACAAACTTTCCACTACATAGAAATTAGCATCAACCGTAAGCATTAGGAAAGTTGATGGTGCTGTCTTGTCTCTCTTGTCTCGTACAGCAATAACTCAGGACTCTATGATTGTCCAGTTTAACACAGTCAGCACGTCGAAAGCTAAAAATCCTATTACTTTAGTCTGAGCAGCAAAATGAGCAGTTATCTCCTTCATGACAAAGCACAGAGGAGTCACAGTGGAACCCGACACAGGATGAAAAACAATATCAACCCCAAAAGACAGGACGTGCCGCCACTTGTAAGCACCCAGAAGACAAAAGAGTGACTCATGTGACCTCTCACCCCTGACACGGGTCACGACACCACTTCCCCTCTCACTGAAACAGAGAAGCCCCGGGCATCCAGCTCGCCCCAGATCTCAGACGAGAGGCAAAAATCTTTCATTTCCTGCCTTGTTTTCACTCATTTTACAGATAATTAAATGTGATTTAACATAGTTCTCAGGGCACAGTATTAAAGATTACTGAGCAAAATGAGTTTTAATAAATATCTTTGTTATGATCAATTAATGTGAGGGAGGTAAGTCGATGTTAAACCCCCAAATCTCTCCAAAACCCTGCATGACCCACAAGACTCCCAGTAATCCCACTGTTCCCAATTAGACAGACGTGTTTACCACAGAAACACACAAGCTTAAAACACGAAAACTAATCCCCTTTGTCCTCATCTGCAGATATTAACTACTGAGGGCAAAGCTTCACATTTCATTCATGTGCTGATTAAAAATCCTTCTGTGTTCTGGTTTGAATCAGTGTTTGGATCCTTTCTGTGTGTGTAGTGTTTAAATATTAACCTGAGCCGCTTCCTTCTGTGCTGCAACAGAAACAAACAGAAACCAGAGACAGAAACTGAAAAAGATCGATCACATACCTCATCAGGTTCTGTAAACCCTGTTTGCTGGAGTGTCTCCTCAGTAGAGCGTTGGACATGTTGGCTTCTTTTTGTCTTCTTCAAACTCTTCTTCTTTTTCTCCCTGTGGCAGAAACGCAGCAGATCACACTGGCGACCGGGAACAACTTTCCCCTCTTCTTTTTCACCTCAACACTGAAGCAGCTTTCAGTCCTGCAGCCGCAGCTCAGAGTGTGCGAGTGTGTGTGTTACAGTTAAAGTCTGTTCTAGTGGTTTCACACACACACAAACACACACACACAGTTTTCTCACAGTGACTCCCTCCTCTCTCTCTCTCTCCCTCCCTCCCTCCCTATGCTCTCCC
>OMLM01004720.1:6226-22166 GCA_900302695.1 Helostoma temminkii
GCCCCTTTAAAAGCCACCCTACAACAACAGTTCTGATCTGACACATCTAATAATTTACATAAGTGATCAAACTAGTTGTATGTAAGTCATGTCACTAAGTGCATGACTAAGCAAATACAGAAGATTTATTATTCAATAGACACCAGCATCCTGTCAATACTGTTAGGACTGTACAAAATTTTAGGAAAAAGGTAAGTCAAAAGTTTTATATGACACTGCCATGCCAACAGTGAAGTTAGTCTAGGTGTTAAGTTTTGTATGGGTCACTGAACAGACTCAGAGCATTTTATTTACTACAGTCCACCCTGTCATGATTTCTAGATCAGTTCAGTGACTGGTGCAGAGGTTTTTCTTCACTGCAGCAATGAAACTGTGCAAAAACCAGCTACAACTCTCACATTTCACACACCTCATTATCACAGCAGTGATGTTGTAGATACCTGTAGTATTTTACTCATAAAACATACCAAAATGACCAACTTATCAGGAACAAAAGGGGGGAAAGGACTATAATATAAGCCTGTTATATCAAGAAAACCCTTCACCAAAAACAGGGAAAATCATTTTCCATTAATAGGATTTCATTTCTCAAAAGATAACTTTGAGTGAAAAGGAGAAACTGCACTTTCCATTAAGATGTTTATGCTCAAGCAAAAAGCTTGCAGTGGTCTAGTGGTCAGTAAGTAGGATTAAAACTGCAGTAACATGCATGTCAATTAAACAACAGTTTATCATGTAAACGACTGTTTATGGTCTTGCAGCAACATCTGTCGTGTTGTTTAGCAGATTCAGCACCGTTCTTACCAGCCCTTTATCTCAACACAATCTCAGCTCCAGGAATACATTTCACAGCTTTACTCCCACACACAGGGTCATAAATGTAACACTTAACTTAAGCTACCTGGCGTGCTGCATGTGTCAAACTAACTTGCGTCCTCCCACGACTTACAAGAGTCAATAAAACAAGTTATACACGCAAACATTGTATTAGTGTTGTTTCCACAACGGAAGGCCACATTACGCTTTAAAGTTACACGGTGGCAGTTTAAGAGTATGATATTTAACTACAGAAGGTTTCTTATCCTTAATACTACTGTTTGTGATTCATGGATCTCTGGTAACAGACTAAAGTTTAGATACTAAAGTGTGGTTTAATCCCTGTGGTCCGCGTGCTAGGCAAGTTAGCATTAAATTTACGGTGTTAGCGTTAGCTAACTTCTGGTTAGCGGTCGAGTGTATGGCGTAATGTTGACGTTAGTATGACCCAGCGGTTTTCTTGCTTCGTCAACTTAATTGTGTTTGGAACTCATAATAAATCACTGCAAGCCGATTTTCGCTATCTACGCTGTGGCGCATACGACAAGAGTACATTCGTTGACCAATTAGCCTAGCATACCCATGCTATAGCAATAGCTCAACCTACAAGCTAATTCGCTAACGCGCGCGCATCAACACCAGCGGCACCAGAAATTAGCTTCACTGTGGTTTTTGAGCGAACTGAAACAAACCCAACACTGTGCTGTGATACACAATTCACACTATTTTATATACATCAGGGGCCTTGGTGTTTTCGTACACCGGACACACCGGAGGTCCCGGGTTCGATAAAGCTGGTTAGCAGTTCGCTACAGCAGTCCACACAGCGGAGCTAACAAACAGGCTAACGCTAACACCTTTGTTTTGCTTGGCTAACTCTTACTCATTTCAGAAAGTGATATAAAATATATACCTGAAAGCACCTGCGCCATTTCAAAAACGTTTGTGCAGTTTGTCAGACTAGTGTTGTACGGTTCTACTTACTTGAAATAAAAACGTACTCCAGCTCGGTTCCATTGCAACACTTGGACTAAAATCTGCAGGAAACCTACAAGGAATCTACAACAAAGCAGCTAAACATGGCAGCCACAACTTCCTGTAACCCCCGGGGCTGAACCAAGTCCTCTCGACTTTTTTTAGGACCCCTGTGCTTCACAAGAAGCGGACCTTGATTTCATATTTTTTATGTCTTCATTGCCTTTTCTGTCAGAAAAAAAACATAAAACTGTGTGTTGTGACATGAATTACGTAACGAATATCTTCATTAAATAATTATTAAAGTTGAAACATCCTATAAATGACATAAAGTCATTTTATACTATATATACTGTAGTACTCCGGTGATCAGTTCTGTAACATGAAATATTAAAACATATAAAACATAAATTTCATATAGCGAAGAAAAAATCAACATAGCTTTAAGTTTGTGCAAAACAGTAAAGTAAGCACTCTTAGTAGAGGAACGGGATAGAGCCCAAGTAACAGAGTAGAGTATTTGCGTTTTAGATTAGTTTAACATTTACTACAATTCTGATGGAAACATTCAACTCCATTTATTTTAGCTGGTGTAAATTCTTAATACATGTATAAACATGTTTTACATGTTTTTATAAACATGTTATAGCCTATGTAGGTGCAGTGAATACAGAATCATGCTCTTTTCACACTAGAAACTAAACTTCTGTAGCAGCTTTTGCATAATTATTAGAAACAAATACAAGTACACTTGATCTTGCATCACATTACAAAACTTTGGACAACACGTGTGTATCACAAGCTACACAAAGTGTAAAATGTTCAGTAGAGTTTTCATCTGTATTTGTCGTCATCATCATTCAATTTACAGCTGCATCTAACCAAAGTAATTGTTGTTCAATGAGCAACAGCTCTTTCAGATGACATGTTTGGTACTTTTTTGCCAATTTTGTATTGAGCAAGATGCTTCACTTGTTGAAAATAAGAGTATATGTATGCCCACAAAGAGCTGAACTGTGAAACGTGATGCTTAAGTTACAATGTACTCAGTATACAGTCACTTTGACTTGTGTTGTTCACATCTGGCTGACATGTGTTGTTTAGTTTGGTCCCAACATGTTGAACCCAATCCAGCCTTTCACTCAGTCTGTATACAGCAACAGCTGAAATCTGACCTAGAGCAAACTGCACAGTTTGTCACTGGTGCACTGCTTCTAGACAAGGATCCTCTGGATTGGTTCATGAGTTTTAGGCTGCAGGTGGGCAGTGGAACATGTACAGTGATTGTTAAAGTGATCACCCTGGATTGGATATCATTACTTGTTATTATTATCTGATTATTATTGGATGCAGCTGACTTACAACCAATACGTGTATACAGAGGACATTATTTTTTTGTATATTTTGTCTGAGTCTCTTTTATTAGCTACACAAAACTGTATTTTCTTGTAAAATAAGCTGAAAGAACTGAACGCTGAATGTGGACTGGCTCCAGCAGAAACCTGCTCTCATTGCCCTGTGTTCCACTTTAAAAATGTTTGAGGCATTATGTGGAAAACAAAGGCAGCATAGAATGATTTATTCTTCCCTAACTTGTACTTATCATGTTTGCTAAATACAGAAGCTTTGCATAAATCTACACTATGTCCTCTTTCGAGCTGGTTCCATATGCTTTTTGTTTGACTGTTCCCGGCTGTTCAGAAAAGGAACCCCCCCCCCTTCATTGTGTTTGGAAATCTTTGTTGCACTGTACATTGCCAGCCTTTGTAACCACACAGCACAATGCTGGTTTCAGATGGACTGGCTCAATATGTGCGGCCGGTCTATTATCCCTTGCCACGCTCAACAGGATTCATTTCATCAACGATTGAACATTAAAAATAGCCATGCAAGCTGTATGGCAAAAGCTACGTCATAAAGATTTATTCTGGAAAGTTGAAGGTTACATTAAGGTGAGTTTAAATTGCATTCTGTGACAGTTCATTTCTATATCCTTGAAGGTCTATACTATACTCTGCTGTGAAAAAGCATCTGGCACCTTCCAGAAATCATCATTTAAAAACTGCATTTTTTATTTACTCAGGTTATCGTTGTGTAATATTATAATTTGTTTGATGAGCTGTATCATTTAAGTGTGAGAAATATGCAAAAAAATTGCAAACAAATAAAATTCCTGGATGGTGGCAGATACTTTTTTATAGCACTATACAGTAGTAATGCAGTCAAACTGTATTTGACAATAAATAATAATTATTATTATAATAGTTACAAATTCACTAACATTCACATTAGTACAGTGCTTACTCAGTTGGCTGGGATTATGGAAAACTTTGGTGCTTTCTTTAAAATTCTAAACTTTTAAGACTATTTAAACTATCATAATCATATACTGATTCGTCCTCAATGATGCTTCTAAATGTATATGAAGAAAGGACATATAGTATAGAATAAAGGCTTACACTTCATAACTATTTTTGTAATAAAAAATAAAAAATACTGAGTACCTACAGGAGACAGTAAAGAAGTTTGGAGAAATGGTGTTTACAAATGTCTGTGAAGATTCTCATCCAGGTAAAGCTGGTTAGCTGGACTTCATCAGTCTGATGAAGCTACTTGGATGAGTAGTGAAACATTTCAACCTAACAGAAAGAGTCCAGTTGCCATGACTCAACTTCCAGATGGTGTTAACAAACCTTTTCTAATAAAAAAAAATAGATAAAGACAAATATGGGTCAACAACAGCAAAACATCTTACAATCCATAAACCTAATCCTTACAAAAAAGTAGTATATTTAATTAAGTTAATTATTTTATAAGTACACTTAAGTAAGTAATAAGTAAGTAAGTTTAGTTGCTAGTATACTATTTTAATACTTTCTGGGACTAAATTGGCCCACTTTTCAGTTTTCCTCTGATAAGTACATAAAAAGTATACTTTGAGTATACTTGCTCATTTTTAGTTTTAAAGAAGTTTACTAATAGTATACTTGACTGTACTTCTTTTGCGTAAGGGTCCCTTTAAGTCTGTAAAATAAAAAATGTTTAGCTGCAGCATTGCTGGATAAACATTTACTGCTATAAACTGACTCCCTTTATTCCAAATCATAATAATGAATCAAATGTTTATTATTGACACAGAAAATGCTTTTGACATTACAGTAATGTCAAGTTTGTATCCAATGGTATATACATTTATTAGTTGGAATCAGTCACTATTTTATTTATGAAACGCAATGAATTGCTCGCTGTACTATTAAGTGTTTAATAATAAAATCTATTTCCAAAAAGACTATTTCACTGCAATGATAAAGTGTTGTTAAAGCCGGAAAAAAATTGTTGTTCACGTCTTCATCAACAGTTAACACATATATCAAATACCGTTTTTTCATAACTTCTTAACCCATTCTCTGAAACACTTTGCAGTTTACATATTAAGAGCAATATCAAACCATATTATACCAACAAGCACAATATTTAATCTGTGCTGCAAAAGGCAGATAAAAAGTCAGTCAAATATGTACAGAACTGTGTAAGTATGACAGAAGAAACTAAAATTGTGTTTCTTCATGTTATTTCTCATTGAGACTTAACAGAAATAACCTCAGTAGCAACATAATCTCTGCAAGTCACATCAGAAAAACATCAGTTGCTTCAGGTTGTTCACATGTTTCTCACACCTCTCTGGTGTGTTCACCATTCACAGTGGTTATCTGTGACTGTCATGGAAAACAGCAAATACAAAAGCACAGCACCCCACATTTTTGTATTCAAATCATTACAAAAGCTTTGTAATCCACTTTGGTCACCAAAACAAAATCTAGTACACCACTAGGTCAAGCAACAACAAAAGCAAAAAACAATGAAAGAAAGTTTACAGTGGGTTTAAGAATTTCATATTGTATGTTGGGGAAAAATTATTAATTCTCACCCTAACTGGTCAAGGCAGATGGCCATTCTCCCTGATCCTGGCTGAATGTTTCTTCCATTAAAGGGAGTTTTCACCATGCACTTTTGGTGTTTGCTCAAGGAGGATTCTTTGTGCTTTGTGTGTAATTTGTAAGGTATTAATGTTACTATGTCAAATGTGTTCAGATCATCCACACTGTTTCATTAACCAGTCCGAGCAAATCAAAATGTAAAAAATGTAAATAAATGTTGCAACTAAACACAACTCATGCAGAGGTGAAAGGAAATACAAGGTTCATGTTCCAGATGTTAATTTTAAAAATATTCAAGTTTACTTTTTTTGGGTGGTTTACCCAGTATTGTTGATGGTTGATAGCAATTCAATTTAATTGAATTTCTTTTGCTTCTCTAAGGTCAAGCCATGGGTGACTGGTCCATACTTGGTCGCTTCCTGTCTGAGGTCCAGAACCACTCTACAGTTATAGGCAAGATCTGGCTCACCATGTTGCTCATTTTCCGTATCCTATTGGTGGCCTTGGTGGGTGATGCTGTCTATAGCGATGAACAGTCCAAGTTCACCTGTAACACCCAGCAGCCTGGATGCAACAACGTCTGTTATGACACTTTTGCTCCTGTTTCACATCTACGGTTCTGGGTATTCCAAATTGTGCTGGTCTCTACCCCATCCATCTTCTACATAGTTTTTGTCCTGCATAAGATTGCCAAGGATGAGAGGCTTGATGGCCAAAAAGGCCAGGTAGTGGCTCAGAAGCCTCCAGTACAGACATGTGGTCACACAGGAAAAGATGGCATGGAGGCCTTAAGGATTGGCATGCCTACCTACTCTTCTCATTACAGCAAGGAATGGGATGTGAGCGAGAGGGATGGGGTAGAACAAAGCTTTCTGGAGGAGGACCATGGTGAGGTGGGAGAGGATCCCACCCAACAGTCCAATCAGGTTCTTTTCATCTACATTGTTCATGTATTACTACGCTCTGTCATGGAGATCACCTTTCTGGTGGGTCAGTACTTCTTGTTTGGGTTTGAAGTGCCTCACCTGTACCGTTGTGAGACCTACCCATGCCCTACTCGCACAGACTGCTTTGTGTCACGTGCCACTGAGAAAACAATCTTCCTAAACTTTATGTTCAGTATTAGCTTGGGCTGCTTTCTGCTCAACATTGCAGAGCTCCACTACTTGGGCTGGATCTACATATTCCGTATCCTCTGCTCTGCCTGCTCCACCTGCTGTAGTCAAGAGAGGGACACTGTCAAACTGTACTCAAACTCCCACCCACTACTGCTGCAACTGAGGCATTCTCTGAGAGGCCAGTTGGTTCTGCAGACCCCAGGAGCCATGGCCCCAGAGAAGACCAGATGTCTGCTCACCCATGCCCCTGCTATCTCTTTTGAGACAGATTCAACTGTGGAATGTACCTCTAAGAGAAGCCCAGAGAGCAGAGACAAAGTAAAGGTCAAGCTTGCCAACATGGCTAGAATGGGACGGTCCAAGAAGTCTTGGCTATGAGAGTGACATTTTTATGGAGCACCGTTATATTTGTGAAAACAGGCTAAGGAAGAGAACTAATGAAGATGTAAACACAGATACACTATATGGATAAAAGTATTTAGCTGCCTGACCTTTACACCACATATATTTTAATATCCAGTTGGCCCCCCTTTTACAGCTTCCACTCTTCTTGGAAGGCTTTCCACAATATGTTTTTCTGAGACAATTTGTGCCCATTTATTCAGTAGAGCATTTAGGAGGTCCGTCACTGATGTTTGATGACAAGAGGTCCTGGCTCACAATTTCCATTCCAGTTCATCCCAAAGGTCCTTAACAGGATTGAGGTCAGGGCTCTGTGCTCATGGAACCATGTCTTTATCATCCTTGCTTTGTGCACTGGGGCACAGTCATGTTGGAAAAGAAAAGGCCCTAACCCAAACTGCTGCCTTCACTGAAGATAAAGGGCCTAGCCCAAACCCTGAAAACAGCCCTATACCAATATCCCTACAGGTGTGGCCAAATACTTTTGCCATATAGTGTACTTTGAACAATACAATGTCAACAACCTAAGTTTGGGTGAGTTGTCAATATGGCTATACTGCAAGTTCTCCTTGGTGGTACATAAACGATGTCTTCATCTTTTAATAATTTTTTGATCTGTTTCAAAAGACAAAACAACACTTTTATCAGTGCATACACATTTAGATATTATGGAATCCATAAATGCTTCTTTTTGGAATATTTCTAACAATTTTTTTTTATTTTTTGGTGTGTTGTGATTATAACTCTTATCACACCCCATATGTGACAAGAATTAATTTACTTTTGCTGTGTATACTTTTGTTGTCAACATTTCATTCATTCTCTACATTTCTAATATGTAATAATATGAAAAGGCTGTATTCCCTAAATAGCCTACACAAAGAAAAATATTCAAATAATCACATAAATCACACTAACAGAAGTCTGATGGGAAACTACAGTGCTGTGAAAATATATTTGCCCCTTCCTGATGTTGGCCCTGTGTGAAAAAGTAATTGCCTCCCATTGCTAAATCATGAATGAACTGTGATTAATCACATTTTTTGGAAAGCTGAGCTAAATTTCACTTGCCACACCAAAGCCTGATTAATGCCAGACCCGCTGAATCAAGAAATCACTTAAATGGAAGCTGTCTGCAAACACATTAAAAGATTTCAAAAAGCTACACCTCATGCCGTGATCTAGAGAAATTCAGGAACAGATGAAAAACAAAGCATTTGACATGTATAAGTCTGGAAAACCATTATTAAGGCTTTAGGACTCCAGTGAACCATGGTGAGAGCATTTATCCATTAATGAAGAAAGCTTGAAACAGTGGTCAACCTCCAAAATTACTCTAAGAGCACAACGTCGACTTATCCAGGAGTTCATAAAAGAACCCAGAACAACATTAAGACATGCAGCCTTACTTGCCTCAGTTTAGGTCAAAATGCCATTGCTGACCAAAAAGGACACAAAGGCTCATATTTGCCAAAAAAACATCTTGATTATCTCTTCTTGACAAATATTCTGTGGACTGATGAGACAGGATAGGATAATTGATGGAACCATAAATTCTGTGCTCAACCAGAAAATTCGTGAGGGAGAATGTCCGGCTACCAATTTAATGGCCTCAAGCTAAAAAAGTACTTGGGTTGTGCAGCAAGACAATGATCTTTAGACTTGCCACCATTCAGAGGTGGCAAGAAAAAAAAACAAAAAGAAAGTTTTAAAATCTGTTTGAGATGCTGTGGCATAACCTTAAACAGGCCGTTCATGCTCCAATGTGGCTGAATTAAAACAATTCTGCAAGAAAGATTGGGCCAAAATTCCTCCACAGAGATGTGAAAGACTCATCACCAGGTAGCACAAAATGCTTGATTGCAGTTGCTGTTGCAGCCAAGGGTGGCACAACCAGGGCCAGGCAGGTTTGGACACCAGAGTAAATACCAAATGCAATTTATAAATTTGTTATCTTTGTGTAATATTAAAATGTGTTTGATGATCTGAATAATATGCAAAAAAATGTAAAAAAAATCACAGCACATTACTTTTTTACACCACTGAATGTATTCTTAATATATTTAATACAGTTGTGCTGTGTTTTTGAATGCACAGTTTGCAGTTCACATCTGAGGGCTGTTCTTTGTCATTTGCACCTGAAACAAGTATGTACACATCTAAAACATCACTATGCACCCGAATCTTTACAGTGTGCCACATGTTACCACAATAGCACAATAAAATGTCAAAATGTCTTGTATTATAAATATCCACTTTATCTACTTTTGGTATAGTGTCAATCTGAACTTGCAAAGGTTAGGTCAGATTGTCATAGCGATGTCATCAGGATTATCTTGGTGATTCATGACTCATCCTCCCCATTGGAAATTTGCACCACAAGAGTTGCATAGCACCTAAGCAGGCCTGCAATGTTTCCACATCTTGTATCAGTATACCACACTAACATGTCAGTTTGCACAGAAAATCTAGTGTGGGCAGCAATTAGGAGATGGTTACATGGAGAGACTGTGTACTGGGTCTAGTTTAGATGCTATTACACAGTTAGATCTGTGGGCGGTGCTCTAAGCTTGCAGATACTCAGTATGTTTTGGATGGGATGAAGCAAAGAGCAGCATCAGCAGCACGTCACCCACCAAGTTCATGCCACTGCTGTTTTCAGATTCCAAAGTTTTGATCCCAGATAAAAACCCAGATTTACTGTGATTAGCTGAGATTAGTTCATTCTCAGCTAAACTGTGAAACTCTTCACAGCTTTTAAACATTATTTCATTTTTTTGGCATCATATTCAAAATGATCCAATCAATTATTAAAATCTGTTGTTACAACCATGTTGTTACAACCATGTTGTAAATAACGGTCTTTTAGTTGAAGAGGCTGGTGGGAGAGTATAGCCTCATATAAACAGGTCCACAATATCATCAATTGTGCAAACATTTTGTAGGTAAAACACATAAAAGTACAGTATATTTTATGTTATGTAAATGTTACTGCATTTTATTCAAAACAATTGAAATTTCGTACAATATACCTTATGTAATATGCTCTGTTTATGAATTCTACATGTTTATGTAGGACTGCACAACAACCTACAGCAGCAGTATTCAGCCATCAGCAAGTACAAGAAATCTGTAACATGATTATCTTCTATATCTTGCCAACATGGTGGCAATATCACAATATGTGCTGCAATTTCTGAGAATGGTGTGAGCACACATATTGCACACATTAGGCCATACAACATTCTACTTCTCCTGGCCTTGCTACATACACTTTACAGAGATGTAATACCAGAACATCAAAAATATTTAGCTAGGCCTAATTTGACAAACTATGTGATTGTTTGTGTGATAATAATAGTTTCCATCGAGCCAACACTGTTAAGGAATGATTTGCTGTACATCCAAGAATGACAATGGAGTTCCTTCCACTATACTCCCCATGCCTGAATCCAATAGAGGAATTCTTTTCAGCCTGGAGGTGGAAAGTATATGACCAATGGCCAGAGGTGGGTATAGTAACATTTAATCTGTTACATTTACTTGAGTAACTTTTTGGAAAAAGTTGCTACATACTTCTAAGAGTAGTTATACTGCACCAGACTTTTTACTATTACTGGAGTAGATTTGTGAAGAAGAAAAGCTGCTCTTATTCCGCTACATTCGGCTACACTTGACTTAGTTTTATTACTCTACACATTAGATATCCTTTTTGCAAGAGAGATGTCGACAGTGGATCGACCACACAACTGTGTTTCACCAATCAGACATAGCAACAATAATCACATCATCCCGTTTCACCATTCAGACATAGTCATGCTGTCACATGACCACACACAAACCGTGGTGGAATAGCAGCACAAAGTCTTCACATGTAGCAGACAGAGAACAAAAAACATTTAAAATGACAGATGCAAAGGTCTCTAATGCTACAACTGAAGAGGATGAACACTCCTGGCTTCATATACAAAGCACATTTTCCTTTACAGACAGTGCAAAAGAGCAGCTATATAATGTGTCTTCTCTGTCTGACAAAACAAATCGACCTTTCAGCATAAAAACAAGCCTGCCATACCTTTTGGAGGGCAAGTGAATATACAGCATACAGTATATCTCATCACTGAAAGTACTTCTCACTGTTACATACATGCGTTACCCACAGTAGGTATTGGTTTCAAAAGCTTTACGTTGTGAAAAAGTGAAATTTATAAATTTATGTTTCTGGGCCTTAATTTGTTAGTTTGTTAAGATGTTTTACACATTTTTTTATTATTTGGAAATACCAGAATTTGCACATTATTTAATAATTTTGTCTGTATAATTAAATAATTTATAAAATATAAACCAGACAGTGCGATTAAAGAGTTACTCAGTACTTAAGTAGTCTTTTCAGCAAATACTTTTTTACTACTACTTTTTACTTCAACTGAAGTAATAATATTTTGGAGTAACGCTACTCTTACTTGAGTACAATTTTTGGCTACAAGATCAGATGTCTCTGTTGAATGCCATGAATGCTGCATGTGAGGACATCACAGGTGATCAGTGCAGTGAATGGCTGCACCACGCAAGGGAAAAAAACTGATGTGATGATGACGAAAATCTCTGGATAAACCAACAAGACCAAAAGCAAAGATCAGAACTTATAGTGTTTTTGTACGTAACCTATTTTGTTTAGCTTATTTACTAAACTGCCAAAGGTTTTTTCCATTTTTATGGGATTTTGTTTTTATTTACGTTTTTCAAAAGGGTGTAATTTTGTGGCAATCGTACTGTAATCATAATGTAATTTGTAACTCAAATCACAGTGAAAAAGCATCTGCAGTTTGACCAGTATGGCTCAAACGATAAAAAAACAACTCTTCACTTTGGTGGCACTGCCCAATCAACTGACACAAAAACTATGTTTTGAAATGTAAATTACATGTTTGAGTTACTACCTTTTGCAAACATGCAATACAGTTGTGTTGTGTGATCAAACTTTTGTGACACTTGTCCTTATAGTTTAGAGAATGTTAAGCTAAAGCAATTGAGAAAATCTGTAATAATGTAGACAAAATGATAGAAATCCCTGTATCAGGTTTCTTTAGCCTATAGAGATGTGCAGAATGTTACACAAGTAGATTTGTCCTATATGCTGTCTGATTTAATAAGACACACTAATACTTTAAGTTTCTGACTTGAAAGATGAAAGAGGTTTGCATTTTATGGCCTGGAGAGGATTGTCCCTGTGTTTGACAAGCACATAGGGACAATGTGTGTTGTGTCATGTGGTGCTTCTTTCTCAAAAAGTGACACTCAGGTTATATAATTACTAATAATGCTAATGGTTGTTACAGTAAATACAGGCGGTGTCATCACTGTACTCAGAGAGTACATACACAAATTCATTTAAATATCTTTCACGCTAGTGTGTATTATAAAAAAATAATATAATAAAGTCATCATTTGTTTGATAAAAGAGGAGCAATGTAGCAATCACTGGTTTGCTTTGGGTACATTCTGGAAAGTGCTCAGCAGATGGCAGCAGAGTAGACAGGCTGCAGTTTCATCATGCGCTTTTGAAATCACAGCATGTAATATACTGATGTTTTTGTACAATTTTTTAAGGCACAGGGCAAAGATCATGTCTTAAGATAAGGGTCTTGAAATAAAAATGCTCTGACTTGCCTTCCTTCCAGAAACCAAGTCTACATTTATAAAAACTAGAAAATGTCAAAAGTAATGCCAATAATTACTACTACTATTATTACTGCCACAATTTCAACATGGACTTTGTTAAATAACATCATGGTTAAATACATTTTTTTAGTGGTCCACATGGAGCAGCATTAAGGACTCACAGATCGACATCATGCATCTACTTAGCAAAGAGGGAACGCATAATGTCAATTTTGTTCATCCATCCACCCATCTTCTAAACCCCGTAGGGGTCGCAGGCATGCTGAAGCCTATCCCAGCTATCAGCTGAACTGCTCCTTATAAGCAATGTCAATCTCAATGTCATAACCATGTCAGACGAAGTACATGGGATTAGGATCTTACTTATCTTACTTTCAGCTGAGGGAAGCTAATAGGAGGTTGCATTTCAATATTTATATGACCCACTCTCCTATTTTCAGGGATGATCTACAACATTATGTTTTAAGTGGTCCTATTTTTGGCCATGAGGTCAGACAGACAGCAGTGAGAACGAGCCTAAGATGCTCCCCATTTGTTATAAGTGTATACATTTTCAGCTGTAGAGGCTGTCCAATCCACAAAAGATCACAGCTGGCAGCCTTTCTGTGCAAAAACAAGAGTTGTGGACTCATTGGATAGATCAAAACACATGATAATTGGGAAAGTCAGGAATTTTCCAGTAATTATAAGTGATACCTTTTTAATGCTATGTTTGTTGAGGTAAAAACATGATAGAAATCATCTGATCATAGTAGATCTTAGTATTAGGTAAATACAACCTCAGATGAACAACAACATGTAACCTTTTTCTATGCCATTATTTATTCAACAGAAACCAAGCCAAACATAAACAGACAAAAAATGCAGGCAAAAAACTGGACCCTTATTAGTGGAACCTATATTTGTTCATGTTAACCCAGTCTTCCATGCATACAAAAATGTAGTTATGGAGTCCCACAGGGTTCTGTGCTTGGAGCGATACTTTTCACTCTATATATGTCTCCCCTAGTCAGCATTACTAGGAAACATTCAATACATTTCCACTGCTATGCAGATGACACCTAGCTATATTTTAATTAGTCAAACTTGAAGGCCTGGATGTCCTGCAATTTCCTACTTCTAATCATCTAATCTAATCATATTGTAGCAATTTGCAACATGTAAATTAATATTGAAGTGGAAACATTAATATTCCTCGAAGTGGAGCACCATGTTCTATAAGCCGAACCAAGCTATATTTAAATCTTAGTTTATTAGTCACTTTGAGTAAATATAATAGACCAGAAATAAAGAAAAAATAAAATAATAAAACATTTTGATAGACCCAAATCAGCCTTTCATCATGAGATCTTTCCCCAGTTTCAGGGACGTTTGTCCATTTCTCTGAAGAAAGATGAACGCAGAACCAGCTCTTTTTTTAAAGATTTATTAATCTACAGCTACAGAATACATGAATGTATGTAAATATGTATATGGACATATGGAACAAAATTAATAAATGAATGGACGGTAAAACATGAAATAACTAATTCTAAGTAAACAGATGAATGAATACCAATGCGTAAGTACACTATACGGTGATTTTGGCGAGAGGAAAGTAATCTAGTTACTATTCACCTCTAAGTAACGTGAAAAATACTTGTAAATTTAGAAAGGCTCAGTCGCGCTGAGCTGACGATGTTGAATTGGAATGATTCAACCAAAATAGTTAATGAAAATATGACTATTGAATAAAAATCTTGGAGCTCAGTTTAGAATAATTTGGAATGGCTTTTTAATTCAAAACAAAAATTGAAGTTTGCTTGGAGTTACGGAAAATAAGAAAAGATAAGGGAAGTTTGGCACGCCATAAAGATAGTTCGAAAAAGTAATAAGAAGTAAGATGTTAAACAAAGTTGAACTGCCTTGAAATTGAGGTTTCCACTTATTAAATATTTTGGGGCGTCGCCAAATGAAGGTGGAGTGCGTGCATAACCAGCGATTTAAATGCATCTCCTCCTTTTATCGTATTATCCTTTGTTTGAATATTATCCCAACTTAGACTGGGTATTACTACTTTCATCAAGCCCAAACTTCATCCCACAATAACAACAAGAAACATCTTATAACTGTTCTACTATTTGGATTACCATGGAGGTTGACAATGCCTAAACTACGTGATGTAATACATATATTATATGTATATATTATTATTATATATTTGGAATGTTTACACATGCATGGATTCTGATGGAGCAGATTGGATCAGAGAATTATTATATGGCAAATTGGCTTTGTCTAATATAACACACGGTAAAACACACAACAACAAATAGGAAATTAGTCCTGAAACAATGTAAACATAACAATTAAACACATCGTAGCGTTGAGTTAGATAAACATAGCACGATCCTATGTCTATGTACCTAAACGGGTGTGTACATGGTGTACATGAGTATGTAACATGTATGTGTGATGTACAGAATTAACAGGAGAATATGACATCAATATATTACTTTCATACACTGATATTAAGACAGCGTGGTCTGTGATTTAGTGAGCCCCGCCTGGGTTGCACTTATAACCTCTACCAAAGGGTGGTAATGTTGCACCACGTTACTCTCTCTCATCACTATTGGTTATTTATACAATTCTTGAAACTCAGCTGTATTTCGTCGTATAATAGGCAGTGTTGTATCAAATTCTGCCAAATTGTCTTCTGAACATGGTGATGTGCATCGTATGGGGCTTGACAACTTATTTGTACTTGTTTTGGAGTTTTGAATGAATTCTGTTGTGATTTGGTGCTATATAAATAAGCCGTTGCCTCACAGCAAGAAGGTCCTGGGGTTGATTCCTGGGGTCAGCCAGGGTCTTTCTGTGTGGAGTTTGCATGTGCACTCCAGTCCAAAGACACACAGTCAGGTTAACTGGGGACTCTAAATTGCCCGTAGATGTGATTGGTTGTGAATGGTTGTTTGTCTATATGTGGCCCTGTGATAGACTGGCGACCTGTCCAGGGTGTACCCT